>JAQYXR010000045.1:0-310181 GCA_030545055.2 Neoaliturus tenellus | reverse complement strand
TATAACGACTAACATTTGGGATTTAAACGGTACCAAAAATGCTGTTTGTGCTGTATAAATATAGCACAATCAAGTATCAGGTAAGTGAATAACTACTAATATGTATTTAATTGTATAATTGCAATCATTAGATCTGGTAAATCAACAGAAACCGCCATAGCAACTTAATGTGATGAAATAGCACAAATATGAGAAGAAAAGTCACAAGCAACAAGAGATTTTCTTTACATCGAAAAGGCGTTTGACAACCCAAACAGAAACATTTCGATCAATAAATTACATCAACTAAACATAAGAGACACATCACTAAAATTAGTCAAATTCTATCTAACGAATTGTTATATTACAGTTAGTAGAAATCGAATACATTAGAAACAACTACGAAATAAAGGTCATATTCAAAGTGCAAACAACTTATCAAGAAATTCCACATGGATCCATTTTAGTCCCATTACTCTTTCTGACTTACTTACATCAACTCCTTCCCAGACAGTCTTTCTGAAGGCAGCAAATGTATTATTTTCTGAGATGACACAACAATAGTAACTCCATCAAATAGTAAAATTCCACACCTTCAAGCAGCTCTAATCGACTCATTAATGAAAACATCTTAAGCAGCATGCCAAGAAATTTGACTCAAACGTAAATCTGAATAAGTCAATAATTTTTAACTTCAAAACAACAAATGTAAACCAACCAAAATTGGAATACGAAAACCTTAAAAAATCAACTAAATATCTAGGAATTATAAGTGAACATCTGACATTGATTGACCACCTGAATTAACTTCAAAAAAGAACTAAAAATGTATCTAAAGGTAAACCCCACTATAATCTGGCAGAGTTTATATATGGACATAAATTTAACTAAAAGTAACAAAACCAAACTCACTACTCCAAACACACACACATAGGCCCCTACATCTACAAATATCCATGAATAAACTGAACAACGACGATTCCCTGGTTTTCAAGGACTACGATTGTAAATTGTAACATGTGTTAGTTCCAGAAATAAACTAAAAACATAAATAATTCAAAACATTTCCACTATAACAGTTATTCATTTATTATAGTAATATCATACATATAATATTAAGCTATAATCTATTTTAAAATTGATCAATAAAGTTTTACAGCATTCATTATCGGTTACTCCACAAAATCTCAGATGTCAGTAGATTATTTTTCAACACTAAAGCGTTGCTATAAAGACATTAAAAGTCTGCAGTGATGTTTCCCTCGGGCGTGTATCGGGTATCTGACTGCCGGGGATGAGGGAGCCCCACTGGGGGATGTTACCAAGGGATGGTCGGGTTTCCAATCATTTGAAGACACGCGCTCCTAAAATCATCGCCATAAAATTGCCAATTATGAGGCTAGTCGAATTGTATTTCCTACCATTAACAAAAAAGTATTTTTCATCACACTCACACTGTACTGTGATGTAAATCGAGTACATCGAAGTACATATTTTCTGATACATCTAAGAATCAGAGCAAAACAAACCATCTGTTTGTTCAAGTTATAGGCCTAGTACAGAAAGGAACTGTTTTTCACCACATTACGCTGTAATCATCTGTTGTCTGCAATGTCATTTGAATGCGAAAAAGGCCTATTACAGCCTAGGTCTGTAAACTTTCACAGCCCTAGGGTTGTAATATCTATCTTGTTTATTTATGACGGTTAAAGATATTAAATAGCCTCCATTTTAAAAATATGAATTATTAAAAATATAGTTTATTTTTATTCAACTAGGTTTCTACCTCAAAAAGTTGTCTAACAGGTTTCAACTTATCAAAAAAGCCGTCTGTAAAAATTAAAAGTTATTCTTTAAAAAAAATACAAAACAGCATCTGTGTGGTTAACTATGGAGTTTTGGGAAATTTTTGAATGTGATATTTTGGCTTGCAGTTAGGGCAGGAAAATACCTAAAAATGTCGTTACAGAGAGTTCAGCAACACCCTGTATACATACTGTTCTTAAATTAGGAACTTTGCAATTACAGCTTACACGTTAACTACCGTTAATTTGACTGTCTATGATGTTCTTGCTGACTATGTCTTTCGATTACTAACTGTATCCTGTTTGTGCCAAACAGTTACTCCTCAACTACGGGAAGTAGTTGACTAAAATTATTAATTTTAAGCCATATGAAACACCAGCGACGCCTTATAGTTATTGTCAGAACGGGTTTGAAAGTGATGGTATAACTTTACCTGAACTGCACAATTAACGCGTATGAATTTTTGGCAAGTAAGTTTGGAACTGGAAGATGCAACAGAAAAATTGGCCCGTCCTGTCCGTTCTGCTTATCAATGATCTTTTACTTATGCTTAAAATTTACAGCAAAATTATCAGCAATGCTCACTGCAGAGAGGGTGAGACCTGTAAATCAATCGTTCCATCGTAGCAGTTCTAGCATTACTGAGGACTATTTTTGATGGATAAGCACTTACACCGATAATGATACTGAAAATTTATATTCTTCAAGCAGAAACTAGAATAGGCTATTTGGTGATAACATAACAATTTGAGGAGCTAATTTCTAAGGTAAGGCAATTGGTTAAAGTAATGCTTTGGTATTGTATTTGCTTGAATAAAAAATAAAAATAAATAAAAAACTTACACTAGGCCTACATTACTACGACTTGCAAACAAATTACATCTAACGAGCCTCAAAACAGCATTTCATGATGCGAATGAAAAAAATATTGTGACAAGGTAGCACATAATATAGATTAAAATGAAAGATACAAAATCTATCAACTATTACAATCAGAATAAGGATTATCATAGTTGCCTAGTTCCTAGAGACAACATTATTTCAACAATGGGATGTACATGATGGAAATCATTTGGTTTTGATAGTAGATAACTAAAACTACTAATACCGAGAGTTTTGCATAATGTATATATTATAAGTATTTCTGCCCAATAAACACGAATCCAATGTTTGAAACTGAGCCTCCGCATGCTACAGTAAAATGTTTCAAAAATTATATAAGTTGCAAGTTTCATATACCTTTATCAACAAAAAATTATTTCAGAATATAGATACATGATAGTGTTGGCAAAACTTTAAACGAATGTTATTATTATTTTGCAGTGCTCAACAACTAATATAACTAGAAAAAACCATGGCTAGGTACCAATAGGTATAATAGGTAAATGTATAGATATAGGTGTAATCGGTATAATAACACCTTTACCCCTATCAGGAACTATACAAAGAGAATCCACGGTTTGGCTTAGAAATAAACTACAATATTCTATTTCTTAATATCGAACAAAACTTTGAAAACAAAAATGTAAAATCTCTTATTAAAATTTAGGCATACAAAACATTATTTACAATGAGGTGATTTACTGCCTCTGTTTGTAGGTTTAGACTTAGTCTTTAAGATCCAATATAATAAACCTATAGGAATATGAAGAAATCCCTATAGGGACATACCTATAACTCGAAGACAGAGTCGTTATCAAAATAAGTTTCTTCTCAAACAAAAATTTTACAGTCAAAATTATTACTCCTTCAACAAAGACATTTCTATATTTTTCACATAGAACTTTTGTTAACAGTCATCTTCACCACCTCTGGGCCAGTAGCCCATTGTTGCACAGTCGGCAGTGTTCACCATACGGCTTTTAATGCAAACATGGCATTTCATTCCAGTGTTCTTCGGACGCCGTTTTGAGCCGATTTTCTTTCAACTTCGTAAGTGTTTAGTTGAATAGTTATATTAGGCCCCTCATACCTCAAAATTTTGAAAGTTTAACAAATATTACTAAGGAAAATCGATTTACTTTGCGACTTCACAGAGAGTAATGTTTGTTAAATTTTCAAAATTTTGAGGTATGAGGGGCCTGTTATAACTATTCAACTAAATATTTACCAAGTGTAAAGAAAATCGTTTTAAAAAACGGCGTCCGAAATAGGGGAATAAAATACCATGTTTTAGCATAAAAGCCGTATGGTTAACATTGCCGACTGCGCAACAATGGACTACTGGCTCAAAGGTGAAGATGATTTAAGTGTAATTTACGGTAATCCTCATGAAAGTTAGTACTGTTATATTACTTATTTTTTGCCTTTAAGATGGCCTTTGACATTGTATTGACAATGACCAACAACAAATTAAGTTTGTTGACATAACAACCAAAGCAATGACATGAACCTACCGCTCCAACAATGTCATCCACATGTCACGTGGTTACTTGAAACATCCACAGTCGAGCTCACTCAACTTCTCAAAACAAACATAACAATTATGTGTCAACAACATGCTGAATCACAATATTCAGAACAAAAACTTGATAACTTCTTTTGTTATTACATTTTACATGAGATGTACTCCGATTCTTCTCGTGATTTTCACTTCTTCTCCAAGCTTGTTCCAGGTGATCACAACCCATCCGGATCCGTTCTTCCCGCTCCAAGACCTCCAGTTTCTTCACCCACGCACCAGACGTCACATCTCACTTCCCCCACTGCTCCCACAACTCATGCCACCTCCCGACCCTCCCCCAACCCTTCCTCGACCCTCCCCAAGCCCTCCACCCTCCGGACGACGCTCGGAGTGCACTCGTGCTCGGCCACAGTCACAGACTAAACCCAGCATTGCTCTCTGATGCCCACTTATGGCTAACGAGTGATCTTCTAATTAGTGGTCGAATCCCTTCAAAACAAGTTTATACTTTTTCTTCTATTCGGTTCGATATCTCATTATTTCTCTTCGGTTGTTCCTCGCGCCGCCTCCGTCCAGGCTTCCCTTAAACAATTCGTAAGTAGCTGAAAAAATGCGGGTAACGTGCGGGAAGGCGAGTGTTAGTCCTAATGAGGGGCGGGATCGCTTCTTGCTACTACGCGACCTGCCCGCCTCGGCTCGCGAGGAATACAAACGGCCAACACTCCGCTCAGCGCTCAACCCAACCGCTATTGTTCCCCGCGTATCTTTCGGTAGAGAAATCTTTTAAAACAATGAATCTTTGTGAACATGGTGTTGAAAGGTAAAAATTTTAACGTGTTATTTGATTTGTTTGTTCTACAAAACGTTTATTTTACTGCTTAGTAGTATAATTTATCTCATTTTAATGAATTGTTGTTTTATGTGTTGGCGTCACAAGTGTTAAAAAATATTGTCTGCAACACAACAACTTAATCAAGAACTCCAAATCGGCCATGTTAAATACAGTAGTAATCGAGATGCAACGATATTTGGACCTCTTACAGCCGTACACAAATAAAATAATAAAATGTGAAACTGCAGGTCGAGTTTTTTCATTACCTATTCTATCCTACTCATTCTCATTTAATACGAGAAGATTGACAAAAAGACAAATAGGATGTTAGGATAATGTTTATTTATTGTAAGATATATTTCTGGTAGTGAATTTAGTATTTGAGGGCCAAAAGAAAAATCCACATGCCTGATACGAGTATGTCAAGTATCATTTTTTTCTAGTTATAAATGTACGTATGCAATGTATTTCAGTTAGAGTATAGTCAGTGCCAGGTTTTAATAGCCTAATCCTAATGTGTTCTGTAAGCATTACGAGTTACGTACTGTAATATTTTCTTAAACAAAAATAATGGCTACAACCCAAATTTACTGCTATTTGACATGACAAACTAAATATTATATTAAAACAACGGTAAGTGTGAATAATTCAATAAAAAAATACAATTTTTCTTTTTTTAACAATAGTTTTAAGCTATATATATATATATATATATATATATATATATATATATATATATATATATATTATATATATATATATACAGGGTGTCCAGCTTCCACCTTTACAAACTTTTGAAGGTTATTAAGCATGCCAAAAGAAACAGAAAAATCATATAAACATATGTCCGGAAATGCTTCGTTAAGGCCGCTAGCCGCCATTTTGTTTTTTTACACTAAGGGAATTTTTATTTCCGTAACGGGTTGTCGTATGGAGCTCATATTTGGCATGTACCTTAATCACGCCAATGCTCATTTTTAGAAAAAATATTATTTTTTTCCGTTGTATATTTTCAAAATGGCGGCCATTTTAAATTTTTAAAACCCATATATCTCAAAAAACCGTAAATTTTATAAAAAATTTATTAGACACAAAAAGTTGACAAATTAAATTATCTAAACACTAATACCAAGTTTGTAAGGATCTGACCACAAATAACGGAGTTAATGAGATTTTTTCTCTTAAAATAACCTAAATTCCCATTAATTATAGTGCAAAATCAGTGTTTTTCTGCAGGAAAACCACAATAACTCCGTTATTGGTTGTCGGATCCTTACAAACTTGGTGTCAATGTTTAAATAATTTAATTTGTCAACTTTTTTTGTGTCTAATAAAATTTTTATAAAATTTACGGTTTTTGAGATATTTGGGTTTAAAAATTTAAAATGGCCGCCATTTTGAAAATATACAACGGAAAAAAATAATATTTTTTCTGAAAATGAGCATTTGTGTGATTAAGGTACATGCCAAATATGAACCCTATACGACTATCCCGTTACGGAAATAAAAATTCCTTAGTGTAAAAAACAAAATGGCGGCTAGCGGCTTAACGAAGCATTTCCGGACATATGTTTTATATGATTTTCTGTTTGTCTTGGCATGCTTAATAACCTGGAAAAGTTGTAAAGGTGGAAGCTGGACACCCTGTATATATATAGGCCTATATATTTTAAATATAGTGATGGATAAAATAGCTATTCTGCAGTTCCTTAAATAATTATTTTGTGTGATAGCTTATGTCTGGTATATTGGGCATCACTATTTCGTCGAACAATATTAATTCTTAATAGATAACCTGATTACTTTTAAGCAAAACACAACCTTATGTTTAGTTGAGTTTTTTGTTTTTTGTTTTTTTTTTTTAAGTTACAAAAAAAACATTTTAAATCCCTCTTTTTTATATTCTATACATTTTTATTTCAATGGAACATATTAAAAACTCGACTGTTGTATATTTTCATTAAAGTACTATTGTATTGCCTAATGTTTTTGATAATTAATCCCTTGTGTTATGGCTTTATTTAGCTCGAACAGAATGATAATTCGAAAGGAGATATGGCAATTTAATAGGCCTATTATGATAAATAACCACGTTTTTGGACTAATGAAAATAAAGTTAAAAATTTCATTTTTAAAGTATTATCAGGCCTTATAGGATAATAATTTAACTGTTGATTTGTAATAAAATTCTGTAGGGTTTTAAGTTTAATCTTAATGTAATAAGTAATAAAGTAAATTCCTATAATATTAGAATAGTATTTCCTAGTATAGTATTTTAGTATAGTATTTTCCTAGTATAGTATAATAGTATAGTATTTCCTATAATATCTAGAGAATCGACTCTATGTGCACAATCTTTAACTGCATAGTTCAAACAGATTTATTTAGTACTGTAATTCTTTGTATCTTTCGTAGGCCTATGCCAAAATTTTTACTATTACCTTTTTTGAAGAAATTAATTGTATTTATTTCTTTTATTATTCTATGAGAAATATGGATGTTTTAATATGACTAGAATAAAGTAATATTAATAAAAGAGATAGGCTATATTATTTTAAGTTTAACATTTCGTGGCAATACTCTATTTTAAATATTGTTTTCAAATTTAAATTTTATTCAAATTGGTTGTAATAGTAATAGCATTGTTAGAACATAAATATAGACGACAGTAATTTTTCGTAAACATTTCACAAAAGACTAGAGAAATAAAAATAGCTTGACTACGAAATTCTTAACGAAGGTGTGTGCATTTTCACTTTACTATTCTCCTATAACAAGTTTCCTTACACCACACTTTTGTGTAGGCCTATTACTATCACAGATTTAAAAAATCTTATTGAAATATGAGGTTCTTATTTTTAAATTTCAAAACAAATTTGATTGTTGCAGTCTTTAATTTGTTTCTATCAAATTCTTTTTGACTAGATTATTGTTTAGTAAACTATTGTAGGCATTTTCCATCACTGATTAGTAAAAACAAATTCACGTCGTTTCGGGATCTAGAATCTGATCCTATCTTCAGGTATAAGTAATAAGTAGAACATAGGCTACAGTAACAAAGTTAGTAACAATCACACCAGGTGAACCTTGAGTGTCCATAGCTAAACCTAGCATCATAAAAGGCAATCACGAAAATTAAATGAAACACGAATAAATGCGCTAAGCTAAACATAAAACCGCGAAAGCAGTCAAAACAAAGCACAAACAATGAAAATGAAAAATGCAGGTAAGGTGCCCTTATCCTTTCTGGCTGTTACATAATTTTAAAAAATGCATGTGCAATTATTTATCATTTTACAAAATATAGTTGATGCAATAACTACTTAAAGCATATTTTTGTCTATAGCATTTAACAATGTTATTAATATATAGGCCATGCAACCAGCGAAAAGAGGATGAACTACTTGACTATTACTACTGCATGTAATATGTATTTGATGTAACCCATGCAATAAAATCAATAAACGAACTGAATTAAATTGAATTGAAAATAAACAAATACACGCATCAATCAGGAGATAGCACACTGGAGCCAATCACACGCCATAATGCCGGTAACTTTGGGATATATGGGATACATGTAATATGTGAGGTATATGGGACAACTGTATCTAAAAACATAAATTTTCTAAGTAGTCCATTAAACCATAAGAATTATTTGTTTTAATCCAATTAGATGACACTGTATTGAAATTATAAGGTTTGACAACATTAATACTCATGTACTAATGACTCAATTTGTTGGTTTTTTCGTCTTTCAAGAATATTCTTAAAGACAAACATCCCTACTATTCTACTGTTTGTCACTATAGATGAGCAAAATCGCAATACTTGTGACAGATAATTGTCTGTTTGGTCCAGTTTGCAGCGCATGTTTTCAGGACGGTCTGTAGTTCAGTATAATTGGGCACAGGACAGACAATGCCTGACTGACTCACCTTGCCTTCTCTCGCTCCCGTCCGTCATCCCTCCTGTCACCATCTCCCTCTCACTCACTCCAGTTGCATCTCCATATCTCCATCTCTGTCTTTCGCTCTTGTGTCCTCCATATCTCTGTACATGTGATGTTGCGATTTTAAATCTTACCATAATTAAACAATAGATGTCACCTTAAAATATACTTTATATATTTTGGCATAATTTATTTTTTGAGCATAATTTTTTTTATTTTAGAATCAGGTACCGCGCTCTAACGTCTCTTAAGAAAGCTGACATATTTTTAGGTGCTTAAATATGTATACAAATAATTTTGAATATATTTTTAAAGGTACGAACTTGGAGGTTAGTAGGTGCAAAAACACAGGAATGCAATAAGTTAACACTGAGAACTGCATAACCCGTTACAAAATCATTGTGCAAGATAATAGATATTGATTTGAGTTTTTCAATACTACACGCATATTTAGGCCGCGGATGTGTGCATAAAAACAAACAACAGAAACCAAAGATATTGGAATTCATTATCACAAAATTCGATTAACTTAGTAACTAACCTAAATAACTTAGTAATCACGTTAAAAATAATTAACATTAAAAAACGTATACTTATGATAAGGAAAAGAATGTTCAACTAAAAGTTTCAATAAGCACATAATTTATGTTGGCGTTGAACTCAATTTTCCCTGATTTAATAAGGGATTAGAATTAATAGTTGGTTTAAATGGTTAAGGCTCTTCTCCTATTCTTCTCCTAGCCCTGAGTTTCCCAGTCCAGTGTGACGTGTTTATGTCTCTATACTGATGTGTGATGTGATGTAACTATTACAGAATTGCACTATTGAGTGCTTAATGATTAGGGGCTTTTATAACTACTGTATGCATAATTTTGCTCAGTGCGAGTGATTGTCCATTTAAACAGTTTTTTATGGCATGAGTGATAGTGAAAAATAATTATGTTGCTAGAGTAAGAAGAGGTTTGAAGATAAGTAATAAGTTATAAAAGTAAACTAAGTTTTTCGCTCTCGAATAGTAACATTTTTTATGGCCATTTATCAATTTTTGTATTATTTTTTTATCATAAGACTACGTTAAGGAGGGTTTTGTGATTTTGATTGGAACTCCCTTTTACAATAATTTTCAAAAGATTTTCAACTTTTTTGATAGGGTTTGGTTTAAAGTTTTTCCGCCAAAAATTGATGAGAATCGGTCTTAAAATAAAGGCGCTATTAAAAATTTCAAATTACAACAACATTGAGATTGGGTTGAGGATTTTAATTCCCTGTTAATGCATAGCCTAAAATAAGCGTATTGTTTGGGCGATTAATGATAATCACATTACTGTCGGATAGGAGTACTCGGTGTAGTTAGAACTAAACGGAACATTTTCAGGTATGGCATAAGATAGTCTAAATTTGCTCGAATTCGAGCAACGAGAAAACTATTACGCTAAAGGTTTTTTTTCAATCGATCTCCTACCGATTTTCAAGTTTCCTGCGTCGTTTGATATTGATTGGTTTGTAGTTGGTTCCGCCAAAAATTGATGAGAATCGAACTTAAATAAGGTGCTATTCATCATTGAAATTTTTAATTTCCCATTAAAATAACTTTGGAATGGGTTGGGAATTTTAAACATCTCTGTCTATGTACCTGTACAACTGTAGTATGTATGTGTATCATTAAGTACTCGGAATCACGCAACGATTACACTAATATTTGTTTATAATTTCTTTAAATCTATGACATAATCGCACATCATTCACAAATTTCCCACAACAAATCAATCCAAAACAGTAATCTCACCGGGCGAGTCCGCAGTGATCGCGGTGGTTCCCAAGGCGCGAGGCCCCACGGCGCCCCCCCGGCGCCCCGCGGCGCCACCGAGCCCCCCGTGGCGCCCCCGCTAATACGTGTGTAATCGCCGCCGCGCCGCCGTTAGTCAAACTCCACGGACAAGGTGCCACAACACGGCCGCACGGCTGCACGGCAACCTCAGCACAGGTGGACGCGAGGATGGACGGCCGGCCCTCACGCCCGCGGCGGCCGATTCATTTCTATTTTCGGAATTAGAAACAAAACTCATATTTCCACTTGGAAATTTATCGAGGCGTCTTCACATTGTTATATATCAAACGGGGAATTGGATGAATAAATTTTCTGTGGGAAAAAGTCTTGCGAATATTTATAGTGTGGTCTGGTGTTATTGGGTTGTGATTTATTGGATTTATTAAGTTGGTGGAGGAAAATATTATTTAAAAAATAATCACGTTATAAATTGTATTAAACGCATTCTGGAGTGTGATGTGACTATTTGTGTGGCTAAAATTTGTAATTATATAAAGATAACACAGTTGATCATTTTCATATGTTCCATCTTTCGAGACATTATCAATTTTCTGGTAATTAAAATCGCTATCCTACCCCTACCATTTTTATAAATGCGAATGTCCTGTTGTTACTACTCTACCGATCATCATGAAACTTTGTGCACATATTCTTGGAGGTATCAGGAGTAACATATGATACTTTTTACTTTAACAGAATAATTTTTTACGAAAAATTAAAAAAATGTACCAGATTTAAGAAGATTTAAAAAAAATGTATACAAAATCTGAAAATTGATTTCATTTTTTTACTGGTTGCTAAGAAACAAATTCAATAAAAATTTCTAATTTTAGGTATTCCGGTGATTTTTTATATATAGGTGAGCGTAGCGAACGAACTAAACCTGTCAGCGGTGAGCGTGACGGCGAGTGAGCGTAGCGATCGAGCTTAACCTGTCAGCGGTGAGCGTGACGGCGAGTGAGCGTAGCGATCGAGCTTAACCTGTCAGCGGTGAGCGTGACGGCGAGTGAGCGTAGCGATCGAGCTTAACCTGACGAGTAACGCAAGCGAAGCCGCGGGAAAAAGCTAGTAAGTCCATAATTTTTCTCTATAGATACACATGCTGTACATTCTGTATTAATGTTTTAGCTGCTTACTGCATTTCAAGAGTTAGACAACAACCTACATATTTTACTTTTTACAGTAATATTTTTTCAGATTGTGAACAAATTTGTGATTCAACAAAGTAATTTAAGGATCTCTTATAAGCTTGATTGACATATATTTTTTGTGTATTAAAAAAAATAAAGTAAACATTATTAATAAAAATAGAGAACAATAATACGAACCACTCCATTAACTACTGTTTAAGGATAAAACGATTTGCAGTTGAGCCTAACAGAAAACCCATTGAAAAGCGAGAAACCCCCTTTTCACACCGAGCATCCCTTTCACATTTTACCCCAATAAATGCCAAAACTGAACGATCAGAACATCAGAACATAATTCCAAACATAATAAGCTCCGCGGCCTCAATAGAAAAATTCAAATGAGCTTCTTGCATTCAGACGCTGTGGAGGAACGGAATTAAATATAAAAGAAGGCAAATATTTATGGAAACGGAACAGAAGGGTCGAGCTGAACAATCGACTAATTGGGAGTTTGGGGAGGTTTTGGTTGGGTGGGGGAGGGGGAGGGGCAATCAGATCATCTACCGACTAGATCACCGAACATCCCATTTTAATTGGGACTTGGCGGCGCAGCTTTGACCAGCTTCCGGCAGAGGTCAGATCAGACAACCGAACGATATATTGTCTCCAACAACGGTTGTGTGACAAAGGTGAAAGAGTTGGGGTACTCGGGAATTCGAGTCTATAATTAGCCTACAAGCATAAGGGGTATAGTTAACAACATTAATATCGTGGTTTCTGTAGACTCGAAAAGTATAAAGAATTTATTAGAGTATCTGGTATAGTAAAATTTCACCTAAGTCATTGAAAGGAACATAATGTGTATATTTTATCCAACAAAATTTCAAATTGAATACACTAAAATCACTAAATTAAATCAAATACAAAATCCCTCCTTTTACAATTTTTACTGTTACAGTATTTTTAATTATCCACGTATCTTTAGTTAGACGGGAGTACTGGATTATCTTTATTTCGCACGTGACGTAGTGATTGAAACACAGAAAAGATTAAGCTTACACATAGAAAATACTGGAACCAAGTACTCACTCTTAAAAAAAACAACTTGTTAAAAATGCAAACAAAATCATGTACTATCTCCTTTATCTAGGAAGCAAATTAGACAACTTTAAAACCAACATTGAATACACAAAACAAACATAACCCTCGTATTCATGTTCTATCTCTAACATCGTGTAAATAAATTATGACGGCCAGAGAAGCAACCCTTTCCCACACGCCTCCATGTCGCCTCGGACGAGGAGAGTGTAGGCCTATGTGTGCATGTGTACATGAATAACACCGGGCTACGTGCCCGCGCCTAGCACTTCACGTGGGAGCGCGGGGCGCCCTGGGCGCAACTTGGGCACGATCCTGCTCCAATTAGGGCGCCAGGGCAAGGGCTGCTGCTCCACTCCGAGCCGCTTGACTCCGCTTTGCTAAATGTCAGCTTTCACGCTCGCTGCTTACTTGCGACTTGGGAGAGGTTTCCCTTAGTTTTCTTCTCTCTTTTAACTTCCCTCGAGCGTGAAAATGTTTTAGGGTTGAGGATAGGGGGTTTCTGTCGGTTTGAACTATTTTATTCATTCATTTTAACAGTAGAATGAATAAAAGCTGATACTGCATTAAAAATTAAATTTGTAAATTTTTTGTAAATGAAAATAAAAAAATGTACTCATGTGGTTGTTACAATCCATCAAATACTGTTCAAATTGAATCACTACTATTACTGAGCTAAAATAATCCAAACAAATTACGCATGTTGAAATTATAAACTTTCATGAAATGTTTGAAAAAAGAAATAGGCTACACGTCTTCAACACCGATAACCTGGAGTTGCTAGAAAGATCTATCATATCCTGGTAATTAAAATATGAACCATCACGTGTCAAATAAAAATAAATCTGGACATTAAGAACGGCTTTTCTACTTACCTAAAGATAATTTAATCCAACCAATTAATAAATTACTGTAACAAGTTTTTTTAATGAAGTATTAATAAATAAAAGTTTTATAACACCATAGACGTAAGATAAAATACTTTATAAGATATAATTTGTAAGTAAGAAGTTATGAAACTTATTTATGTAAAAATGATAAAAGTTTTTTATGATCTTAATACTTTTCTGACGATTTGGAATTTTGGAACTACATTTAGTTCAAAATTCCAATTTGTTACAGGATGTTGCTGTGGGTGTCACTACTGCTATTGAAATATACTTTTAGCCTATAGTTATTAACTATAAAAGTTTCTTTTTCAAGTTTCGCTTTGAAAAAGAAGCGATACTTGGCTATCCTAATAGTTAACGTGTTTCAGGTGGGATCAAGAGGTGACGGGTTCACTCCTGCGACCTAATCAATTTGTTTGCTTTCCCTCAAAAGCATTTACAGAACTTAGACTATATCTATTGTGAAACTGTATGTGGACAAAATATTACCAAACACGGGACATCCTCCACGGATCCCACACCGGGGCTCGGCCGACCTTGGCGGCACCCGTAACCTTTGCGTCGTCGCCCCCCGCGCGGCACCGCCGGACGGCCACCGTATCTCGCTATCAGTTTTCCCCGATATCGCCCAATTTTTCAGCCAGTCCGGGGCCGGAATGTACTCCCAATTAAGGCATTCTCAGCCGCTGCTTTATGGGCCCGATACTCCTGATTAACAGCGTTACTACCGAAGACTACTCGGACCCTCTATCTGCACCCCATCACGGTTTACGAGGTTCGAAAAATGAACCCGAACCTGTTCCCGGGTTATGGGGCTACTCTCTGAATGGACGCGAGATTCGGGACGCGATCGGGAGGTGACGTTGGGTTGAGTTAGTACTGGCTACTAGCAGCGATAGCGGGGTCGTCATTAACATACCGGGGGACGAGGCTCTATGGGACCACACGGGTACCGTGGCACCGTGGTACAGTGGTACAGACGGTACAGGCCAACCCTAGTACCACCAGCTACTAGCAGCGATAGCGGGGTCGTCATTAACATACCGGAGGACGAGGCTCTATGGGACCACACGGGTACCGTGGCACCGTGGTACAGTGGTACAGACGGTACAGGCCAACCCTAGTACCACCAGCTACTAGCAGCGATAGCGGGGTCGTCATTAACATACCGGGGGACGAGGCTCTATGGGACCACACGGGTACCGTGGCACCGTGGTACAGTGGTACAGACGGTACAGGCCAACCCTAGTACCACCAGCTACTAGCAGCGATAGCGGGGTCGTCATTAACATACAGGAGGACGAGGCTCTATGGGACCACACGGGTACCGTGGCACCGTGGTACAGTGGTACAGAAGGCACAGACGGTACAGACGGTACAGGCGTTAGTACCGGCTACTAGCAGCGATAGCGGGGTCGTCATTAACATACCGGGGGAAGAGGCTCTATGGGACCACACGGGTACCGTGGCACCGTGGTACAGTGGTACAGACGGTACAGGCCAACCCTAGTACCACCAGCTACTAGCAGCGATAGCGGGGTCGTCATTAACATACCGGGGGACGAGGCTCTATGGGACCACATGGGTACCGTGGCACCGTGGTACAGTGGTACAGACGGTACAGGCCAACCCTAGTACCACCAGCTACTAGCAGCGATAGCGGGGTCGTCATTAACATACCGGGGGACGAGGCTCTATGGGACCACATGGGTACCGTGGCACCATGGTACAGTGGTACAGACGGTACAGGCCAACCCAAGTACTGTGGACCCGAGGTACCATAGGCGTCATTTCAGCATTCTGATTGGGGGGGGCAAGATTTTCATAATGTCATACCCCCTCCCCCCCCCCTCCCACAAATACGCCAAAAACATCTTAAATTCCGCTAAAAACTGTCAATAAAAGCTAATTAAGTTTACATTGTAACACTAAGCTGTCCATAAAATGTGAACTTATAATATAATCTCACAAACCCATGAAAAAATACCCTAATAATGCATGTAAAATTTGATTATATAACATATGTTTCTATTTGTAGAAAGTCATTATTCTTCTGGAACTGCCAGTGGTTATGTAAAACGCCTTAAAAAATTTTATGGATTTAATTGGTTAATGAAAACATCATTTTATAACTATTTAGTTATTTTTATTGTCTATTATTCAGCCTACAACTCTAAAGTTTTACAGTCGGATACATAGACAAAAACTCCCTAGGTTTGTATGGTAAAACACATTGTTTTACCACAAACAACACAAACACATTAGTTTTTGACAAAGCACCTTTGCAGTCTGCCGTAAAAGGGACAAAAAAATCATTTAACATTTAACTATTGTTGTTTAGGATCAGTACAGCTACGGTATATTGCCCATTACATTACCTAAAAAAATTAAATTGTTATTGAGTACAAGAGAGGTAAAAAATTACTAAGTGATAAAAAAAATAATGATTTACAAAATCATCTATACATATTTAATACGTGATACGGGATTTTGTACAAGAAGCTCCTCCCACAATTTGCAATATATTTTAATGATTTTAGTGTCATTGGATAGAGCTCGGCGTGAAGTTGTTTCTAAAGTGAATTGGTAAATTGTCCATTAAAAAGAGGGGACCTACAAGTAATTAAAGTTTGTAATTTTCCCAATTGATTACTCATCGGTAAGGAAATTGATTGATTTTCAAGTAAACAACAGTGTAAACACCGGAAATCAGCGAAGGTACTATATCTACCTTTTCACGCGAAAGAGGTTATGTTTAACCAAATCAAGGCTCCGGTCTACCTGAGCCCGAACGACGTTACCGAATGCCGCCTCGCGGCCGTAGCGCTAGGCGAGTTTAATGGCTGCAGACAGTGCAGAGGTTTACGGGAATCGTGTTTTAAAGTTAACTAATTAAGATAGAGATTGACTCTTAACTTTTTCCAAAAGTAGAGAGACGGATCTCGTCTTCTCTGGTTTTAGAATTTTTAAGATACAATTTCTAGTTTCAGTTATAACTGTCTAAAATCATCTGTTTTAGTGGCAAAAAGTTTTATAGATGCAGAGGTTTATGGGGATCGTGTTTTAAAACTAACCAATTAATATAGAGATTGGATCTTAACTTTTCTAAAATTAAAGAGACGGGTCTCTTCGGCTCTGTTTTTATAATTTTAAATAAAATTTTTAATTTCAGCTATAGAGTTTATTACTATTAGTAAACTGTCTAAAATGTTTTTTCTCGATGCAAATGCAAGGGTTTTTAGAACCCTGTTATCTTTTGCTAAATGCAGCCTAGAGCTACAACTAATATGTCATATTAAGAAAAATAACGCGGTGCTAATTTTCCTTTCTTACACTTTGGTAATCTCACTTTGGTAGTGTTATCAAAACTAATGGAAAACTTAAGTTAAAAATCTAGAAAAAACAGATGATTTTAGACAGTTATAGCTAAAATTAGAAATTGTATTTAATTCTAAAAACAGAGCTGACGAGATCCGTCTTTTTACTTTTAGGAAAAGTTAAGAGCCAATCTCTTTCTTAATTGGTTAGTTTTAAAACACGATCCTTGTAAACCTCTGCATCTTTAAAACTTACCCCTAGAAAAAACAGACGATTTTAGACAGTTATAACTGAAATTATAAATTTTATAAAAAAATTATAAAACCAGAGAAGACGAGATCCGTCTTTCTACTTTTACAAAAAGTCAAGATTCAATCTCTATCATAATTTGTTAGTTTTAAAACACGATTCCCAACCTCTGCAGCCATCAAACTCGCGGAACTCGCCTAGCGCTACGGCCGAGAGGCGGCATTCGGTAACGTCGTTCGTGCAGGTAGACCGGAGCCCTCAACAGACGTGAGATGGGACTTCCTGCTACAGATGACGATTGCAGAATGAGTCAGTTTAAGAGTTTTGTGTAAATAATACAAAGTAGACATTTTGTTAAAGTCTGATTCAGAAGTTTATAATTTGTTATATACAAATATTTCATCATATTACATAACCTAACATTTTAATTTCCAATTTTAAAAATCACCGAAATTATTGGGGGGGCAACTGCCCCCCTTGCCCCCCCCCCCCCAAATGACGCCTATGCGAGGTACAGGTGTACGGTGGTGCCACTTGCGTTGGTGGTGCAGACCAACGCTGGTACCTTGTGTCCTAGTACAACTTTAAAATTGATTTATACTTGCGACGTTGACATTGAGGATAGCAAAGTAAGTTGTCATATAGATCTGGTAAGTTCTCTATAACAAATTATTCTTCTCTCATGACCCATTCATGTTCTGGTAGCAAAGGGTTTAGTCAACATCGTGTATGGAAACCCCAAGCCGGGGAACACGAGTGGACAGTCAGTTGGTTATCAGAGTCCAGGGAGTAGCACATTTTTTTGCTCATAACAAACAAACCATAACCTTAACTAACCTGACGATATGCTGTTTCTAGTTGCTAGAAAACCCCTTCACATCAGCTATACCGATTTCAATTGGCTTATAGTCTTCTAGAGGGAATCTAGGTTGTGTTAATCTAGGGCTGAGAACAGCATGATTTCCGTTGTTGGATGTGAGGATTGAAAACAGATGATGAGATGATATTGATGTAGTGTGATGGAAAATAATTTTTATTTCTGTACATAACCGAAATCATCTAAGTGTACACCTAAAGACCTAAGTGTCACGAGGTGGAGAGGTTTTCTGATCCGCGTGTTCACCAGATCGATTATCGTTGCTAGGAGCTCGGCTCGCCGTCATCCGTGTTGTTAATGCCACTTGAACGATAAATTCATGTAATCCATCATGCATTTCAAAGTGATGTGTTACTTCTCAAGATAGTAATGATTAACTTGTCAAAGTTAGAATATCTTTCTCCTTTGCACTATTGTTGGCAAGCGTGCAATATAGATCACTTATAGCAGGTTTTAAAGGTAAAACCCCGATTTTACAGATATAAATATTATTATTTAGTTAATTGAAACCAGTGTACGTATTCAATATCATCTTTCTTCTTTGTTTTAAATTTATAGTTTCAAGTGGGGAGCTTGAAATTGAAGAAATGAATGCACTCTTTTATCCTCAAATTTTTTTTACTGCTAGCAATAAATATTTAGGTGACAATATAGCCCTTTTTAATCAATAAAGGTAAGCATAATACAGCTGAAATAAAAAAAATAACTGTGTTTAAGATAGAATTTTTATTCAATTTTAGTAACGATTATTGAGACAAATGCCTTTTTGAACACTCGTAATCTACAGTATAATAAAAAGTTTTTACTTATGATTGCAGTCAGTTTTTAAACGGCATACATGTTCGATAGCCGGAATCACCTGATCAAATCTAAGATGGCGTCCGAGACGGTAGTGATAGTGAAACAGCGTTGCGCCAATCTCAGATTATGGCTGCAATCACATTGGACGCAACCAAGTGCGAGTAGATACTCGCGCGAATTCATGCAGATCGCTCGCGCGAGTGGGGGCGCTCACATTACCTGCAACTACACGCACCATCCTACGTTCTCAGTCGCGAAAACTCTTCATTTGAAGATGCGACAATTCAATGACGATGAGTTCCTTATTAAAATTGTGTAATAGAAATATTAGTAGTGAACTCCATGTGCATTTTCAGAGAAGAATCGGCTTACGAATATTTCGCTGATTATAAGTAACCGTCGTATTTCCCAAGATCTTTTAAGACACCAGAAAATTGTTGATGTCTTTACGCCCTCTATGTATTTCTACGTATTATATAACATTTCACCAATTATTTTAAAATATCCTATCAGCGAATTTGTGTCATTGGAGGAAAAATATGGTTAAATCATGGTATTAAAATAGATATTACCATGGATAACCTATAGGTATAGGTTTTGTGTGGAATTACCTTTGACTAAACACACTTAATGCAACATTCTTTTATTAAAATAATAATTTTCCGGATGGAATAAATGTTTACCATGAACTCCTCCAGAATATTTAAGTAACTAACTAGCTACCAGGATATTACACACATTTAATGTATTGATTATAGCATAATAGTGTATCAGTAGGAGATCTCAAAACATTAAATTTTTTGGAAAGCCTTTCTGGAAACATTATAAGTTTATCAGGGTCCGTTACATAAATACGGAATTGGATACTGTACTTTTCTTATTTTGCTACACAGTATCAATTCAAAACCAGCATCATGGTAAGATAAACTCAAACTCATATTCAAGTTAATGTATAGAATAATTTTAACTAAAGATCGCCCACCTGTCGATATTATACCAAAAATTCAGTTGATCTTGAGCCAATTAGAGTCGAAATGTTTTATAACTTAAACATTCTTTCTGATTTTTTGGCACTTTTATCCTAACAGTTGTCTAATTATTCAATCAAGTATCCTTCTCCCATAAGATTAACATTAAAACATTGAAAGAGTGTAGGGCGTAGCCTTTTGGGACCGCTTGTGAATTACAATATCATTCTGCTCAACTACACCACAATAACTTTCTAGCAGTATATGCAGATTTCCCCTACGTACGATGTACACAAGCTAAGATAAAAGAGGAAAAGAAACATTCTAGCCTATTGATAATGTTAATGAACCGACTATTTCAGTTGTAAAATTGAACTGTTTAAACCTATTGTACATTTTTATATGAATGTTTGCATTTGCTTAGTAAATAATTCACAATTGTTTGTTGAACTAAACTGTTTAAACTTGTACTGAAAGGTTTGAGTTTACAAAGTATTACAGCTAAAAGAATTCTGAATAATTGTTCCATGCTTTAAAAAGTAATATTAAAAATACCCCCGTTGCAGCATACCTGTGTACTCAGCAAATTTCCAAAAGGAAATTGAGATTTTGTATTTTACCCATAAACACCATAGGAATGAGTATGTAGGTTTACTACCATAGGATGTTGTTAAAAAATGTTAGTTGTTAGGAAATGTAGGCATAATGCACCCCATCAAGAAATGGGTAAATTAAAATAAAATCAAATATTGTAGCAATATACGCCACTTTTTAATTTCCCCAGTAAGCCCCATGTGGGTGAGAATGAAGGTTTGCCGACATATGTAAGCAAATATAAGTTAAACCCTACCGAGTAGATGTGCATACCAAATGTTACCAAGTTATATCAATAAATAAGCGAGATACGTAGTTTTGTTGTTTCAGCGATGGTCTGATAAAAATGCCAATGCTCATCTGTTTGGACACAAGAGAAGGCATGAACTTAAACTAAGTGATAGATAATACAATATTAACAAAATTAAAAATATAAATCTCAATTGCATAGGGTAGGTTTGACCATCTAACTTGAAATGAAAATTCCTTCCACAATTTTATCCAAAAGTTCAATTTTTAGGTGCGTTATTCTCTATTGTACCATGTTGTTTGTCACTAGCATGCCAAATTGGTTTAATGAGTTAACCACATATTTATTTAATGAGTTAATGGTTTAAGGAGATAACCATTTATTTGATAAACAAATAAATACAGCTCTTAAATGAGAAGTTGGTATAAGCACCGCGTGCACTCACTCGCCTCTGAAACAAATAATTTTGTTCAGGAGATTCTGGTGCGCGAGTACGAGCGAGCTCGCGCGACGAAGTGCGAGCAGTGTGATCGCCTCTTGCGAGTTCCCTTTTGAGTCTTCGTTAATCGGCAAAATTTGTTTCCTCATGCACGCGCGTGCGTGCTCGCGCGACTACGCTACTCGCGCTTGGTTGCATCCAATGTGATTCCAGCCTAATGTACAGTGTCAATGTTCTACTACTGTGTACAGAGCCCCGCCCTATCTGCTTATCTGGGATCTATACGCTCTGTCTGGCTAGTGATAAGGATATTGAGCAATACCTGCATCATTGTTTATTGTCACCCTGAGATGTTTAAGAATGTCTGTGACATTGCATACATACGTCCAGTACTATTTCAATTCGAAAAAATATTGCCAAAACACTCATTTTTATAGCTGTTACATTTTCAGTTCAGCAAATACAGCAGTTCAGTCAATTAAGGTACTAAAATTTATAAACTGAGATCATGAAACGTATTAATTGTCACGAATCAAAACTCAGCAGTTACTCATAAAAAAATAATTCACTCATCTTGGAGCCCTCGGCAAACCGCTCAAAATACTGCAATTACAAACAATACGTTAACGTTACTAGACTACAAAATCCCTCCATTATATGCTTCATGCAACAAACTCGCACCCCCAAAAATTCCTCGTAGACGCAATCTTTGTGTGCCTCATTACAGTAATTCCAGCGTTTAAACCCTTTATGCACCTTCAGCAATGCGACATGAGGACCGAGATTAAAGATTTGACGAGATGGAGCGGCGGTGAGCAAACGAGCAACGAGCATCGAGGCATCGAGCAACGAGCAACGAGCACGCTCAAGTGCGGAGACGCCCTTAGCTGCGCCGTCCCTCTCGTTAGTAACTCGAGAAAGAAGCAAATGAACACATTAGAGAGGGAGCTCGTTTTTATCGAAACGGAGAAAAATCGCAAGACGCCCCGAGAGACGTGGAACGCAGAGGCGATGGGGGAGAGGGGGAGGGGGAGGTTGTTAGCGGGAAAACAATCTGGCGGAAGTAATTGTTGTCCTTGACGATAAGATTGATAAGAAGAAAGGAGGCTGAGAATAAATTTTTCACTCATATTTTTTACCTCTTCGTTTTACTTAGTCAGATTACGGTTGCCGGAATAAATGCATGGCATTTTGTTAAAATCCAATTAAATTAAACAGTCTGTAAAATCTGTAAATTGGATTTTTGGAATTACAGGTAACGTAAATAAATAAAATACATTTCTAATACAGCATGGGGATAGGCTCACTATTTTGGAGAGGGAGGCTACAAAGTGTAAATAAATATTTATTTGCTGCTTATAGTAGCCTACTAGAGAGTTTAAGTTAAAATCAATATACTTTACTTTTACAAGCAATCAATGTGTTTTGATTTAACTTTTGACTCCCTCGAAACAACCTTTAGAAATCGTCCGTCCAAACAGGATTTTTAAATTTCTTTTATTTAGGTACCTATTTATTTATTTTGACTTAATGCAATGTTTAATATCAGATGACAATCATATATCTTATTGGAAACATCCGTAGTAGGAAACTTGTTATTCGAATAATAGGCTATAGTAGAACAGTCCTTTATACAAGATTATAATAGAGGATGGAAAAACAAAACAGTACGGTAGGCCTATTGGCTTGTTTACTGTTTACGTTTAACGAGCGCCCACCTAGAAAGTAAATGCTTGCCGGACATTTTTTCTCTGAACAAAGGGGTAAATTTTCCATATAGTAGGCTATGCACATTCATGGGTATACAATATACAACCTCTAACACTCCGCTCCACTGTACAGTAGGCCTACTCGTCATTGTTTACTCATTTAACATTGTCATTCATACAAAATGTACACAGCGTATATACTTAAATGTTCATTGTTCTTTTTGTTATATAGTTTGAAAAATTCAAGAAATGTTCACAAAAACTTCAAATTGACGTCATATATTCAGCAGGTTGAGTTTCAGTAGATATCATTTATGAGATTTTTAACAAAAATTGATTATAGATTTTCCTTTTTAAATAAAAATGTAAAACTTAGCACACATTGGTTATAAATTATCATCTCAAATGACTCATATACTTGACACAATTTGTCTTTTGGCAAACCATTTATTAATGGTTAAGTTGACATATATTGATTCATTTGCGAGCAGAATTGCTTTTACTATTGACTGAGACTGATAGCACGTTTGGTTTAGGTAATCGAATTTCTTCACCAACTTCACTAAGTTTACCAATACATATTTCCATAGGTTACCATGGAAAAGACGTAAACGTAGAGCACTTTTTATTGTCTCAATTAAACGTTGAGTTCTATTCATTGTTCAGGCGCGTTCAAAGTGTCAGTTAGGGGATGAACACACAGAACGCGGCGCGTCGCGGCACGGCGCGGCGCGTCATGACGCGTGAAAAACAAATTCGTAGTTTGTTATGGAGTTGAACACACAGAGAGCGGCGCGGCCCGGCGCGGCGCGTCTTCACTTGGACCAGTTGAGTTTGATTTTTTGGAGCGTCAACACGCGTTTTCGCGCGTCTTCCCTGCAGATACGATGGATGGTGAGTGTTTAACGAAGTGTTTTATAGGCCTGCACTGTGGCAAGCGAAGCATAAATATTACAAGAACAGGGGAATTGTAAACAGATACGATGGATGGTGAGTGTTTAACGAAGTGTTTTATAGGCCTGCACTGTGGCAAGCGAAGCATAAATATTACAAGAACAGGGGAATTGTAAACAAGCTGTGGAATGAGGCGACAATGGTAGAATATATTGCTTAAATCTATACCGTACTTATTTAATACACTGAGGTTTATTTTGTAATTGGAACTTATTTACAGTTTTCACTGACAAAAGTTTCTAGTGTCGTTGGACAGACTTGGTGTGTATGTGTAGTTGTTTGGTAGTCCGGATTCGGGATTGTTTAGCGACGATCGCAGTATTTGACATTATAAAACCTACACTTATTTAATACACTAAGGGTTTTTGTGTGGAGAACTCCTCCTACAATTTACAACCAAAATTAAAGTTTTTGGTGACGTTGGATACGGTTTGATCTGTATTTGTTTCCGCCAAAAACGAACGTGTGATACTTTAAATAAGTGTTTTCCAAACGCAGCAAACATCGAACCAATTTCCTCAACGCCATATCGGGACACTGAAGTGAAAAGAGTAGAAGACGCTCCGCGCCGCGCGCCGCGTTCTGTGTGTTCAATTCTAGACGCTTGATGACGCGCCGCGCCGCACCGCGCCGCGTTCTGTGTGTTCATTTCAAATTCAAATTCTTTATTGCCGTAGATTGACAAATTATACAATTGTATTTACAGCAGTCATGTATCTAGTCATGTAGTTGGTTACATATATATATATATATATATATATATAGTATATATATATATATATATATATATATATATATATATATATATATATATATATATTTTTTTTTTAACTAATCTGTTATTAGAATAAGAAATAAACCCAATCTTTATAACTAATAAACAAATAATATTTTATCCTTCCTGGTATTGTAAATACTCACCAACTGAGTAAAAAGCATTTTCTTTCAAAAATGATTTTAACAAAGCTTTGAATTTTACAGGGGTGTCTTGTAATTTAATGTAATCCGGGAGCCTATTGTACAATTTTGGTCCGATATTTTGAGGTAGGGCTGCTGAGAGTGTTAATCTGTGTGGAGTTTGCCTGTGATTGTGCCGATGACGAGTATTATAATTATGCACGTCTGCTCCTGTTTGAATGGAAGGAAATTTGAATTTGTAAAAAACTAACATTTCATAAATATACAAAGAATATAAAGTTAAAAAATTTAGGGATTTGAAAAATGTTCGGCAAGATGTTCTTCTATTTATTCCGGCCATTATTCGAATAGCCCTTTTTGCAGCCTGAATACACGCAAAAGTGCAGGACTCAGAAGCTGATCCCCATAAAATGATTACCGTATGTTAGTCGTGACTCGATAAGAGAAGAGTAAATTAGTCTCATTATAAAAACATCTTGGAATTTTGAAAAACGATTTAATAAAAATAACTGTGATGATAATTTAGAACAAAGGGTGTCTATGTATGGAATCCAGGTGAAATTTTCATCAAAAATTAATCCGTAAGTATTTGTTGTCAGTTGTAAATGGTAGCTCGAAATCGTTCATTACCATTACTGGATGATCTGCTGAAAGATTGTTTTGAAGGCCGAATAATAGACAATGTTGTTTTACTTGGATTTACATGGAGGTTATTGCTGTTAAGGTACTGGTAGAGATTTGTTAACTGTATAAAACTGTCATTTTTCTAAATTTGAAAGCGATTTATTTTTAAAAAAGGATAGCTATGTCATCGGCATACATTGTAATGTGTAGATTATCAAAGTTTCTTGTTAAGTTGTTGGTATATAAAATGTATATAACTGGGCCCAAAATTGTACCTGGGGAATTCCCAAAGTCCATTGTAATATTTTTAGATTTTTCCCTATTTATTTCCACTCTTTGGGTTCTTTCTTGTAGGAACGATTTATCCAGCTGAGGGATGTTCCGCGCACGCCTAGTTTGTGTAATCTTTCAAACATAATTTTGTGATCTAAACAATCAAAAGCTTTTTGTATGTCTAAAAAATACCCCTACAGATTTAAATTTTTGATCCAAAGCATTGACGGCTGACATGAAAATACCCTTAATGCGTTGTCTAGTAGTCCAAAATGAAACAAAATTCAGCGCAATACAGTACTAGATGCCAAGAACAGTTTGACACTTCGGAACGGAAAACATCATCATCAGCTGATCCGAGTATCGCTGACACGAACAGAACAGCTGATCAGATTTGGGCGGGAAGTTGCGGCATCGCAAACAAGGCTTTAATGGCGGCCGTCGCAGCGGGCGGTAGTTGTCCGAGCCGCCGCTGGGAGCGCCACGCGCCGCGCCACGCGACACATCCTCATTACTGGTGTCAACGCTGCCCTCGCTGCAAGGATCACTCCTCCCAATTTGGCGCCCTTGTCGCATTAGTGCAACGGGGGTTTGTTATTTTTTGGCGATCGCTATTGTTGTTTTTCTGTTAACAACGTCGTTCGCTGCGCTCGTCGCCAGCCGCTCGCTGCGTCTGAACGTGTCGTTTGATGGCTATGTTGATGAGACGCTGTTGGAAACATTGTATTTGATTTTTTACTCAAAATAATAAACATAATATTCCCTCAAAACGACTACTATAAACTGTTTGACGAATGGTAGGTCTAGGCTAGGACTACGTATAAATGGTCCTCCAATTTTCAAGATCCGTAACTTTGAGGAATACGTTAACAATTTCGAAGTGTTGGTAATACTACGGGGTAGATCTTTCATAGGCTATACTACGTGATACTATTATTATTTATTTCTGCCAAATAAAGACAGGGCGACTGGGCGAAGAGTGAGTCGATGTTGTAAAATCCATGGTAGATAGTACCGTACCATCCATGTCACGATTTATTGTAATGGCTTTACTTAAACTATATATTTGACACTAGGTGATTTCAAATCCGTATCTATTGATTAAAGTTCTTTATGTTAAATTGAAGGTCTTATCATTTAGTCAGTGCAGACAAATAAATTAAACTCCCAAAAAACTGTATATAACTGAACTGGTTTTTACATGCTTTCTGTAGCCTACAGAAAAAAAGACATTTTTTCCTAAGCATCAAGTAACTTTAAACTGTAAACATAAGTCAAGCCAGTAAATATTTATAAACTATATTCCCGAGATGGCCAAGAAAGAGTATGATATATAATTTTTTGTATACAGGTTCAAAAGACCTATTTGCATTCTATACAATTTTAAACAGGCAAATTGTTATAGAAACAATTGTTACTGTAAACAGGCTTACAAAGAAATAAAATAAAATCTTATTTCAAATACAGTTGGATGTTTATAGGCCTATTCGTTAATGCCTGTATTAACTATCATATTTTCCATGACACGAATCAATTATCATATCTTTAATAAAAAATATTACAGTGTAATGTGGCCAAATATTACTATAGTTCAACTGTACAATCCATCACAATTATCCACACTCTCACCCTTCAGGTCGTGGGTCGGCGTTACAAGAACAACATAGTATAAAGTATTAAGTTATCGAGGCCCCATTAATGGTAAACATATAATAAGTAGAGTACTATATTTCTGGTTATATTTGCACTTTTTTACTTGCTATTAGCCTAATAGAGGAATTAAGTTTATTTTATTTTATTTCGACATGTTCAAAGCAAAAAAACTATTTTGTGGTACAGTAGTGAATCTTCTTCGACATATACTTTAATTGGCTAAGACAAGCTTTTAACGCGAGATCACTATGCCCTTACGGTTTAGAATGATGGTTTCCATGATGTAAAAAAACTCAGTTTCTCTTTGAATTTTAATTTTTTTTTCTTAATTTTTTCCAATCTGAGGGTTTCCTAATCTCTTTAAGTATAGAACAATTCCTATACCAAGAAGAACATCTGGAAGATGTCGGAAAATTTATTTCCATCATAGTTTTTTACACTAAAGTTGGTTATGTTCTTATGGTGTTGTAAGAAAATTCATTTTAAATATCTTTGGTTTTTTTATTGTGATCATCAAAAAGAAGGAATTATATATCTTATTTCTTATAGGCCTACTCTAAAACACGTAATAACCACTGTTTGCAAGGGCAAAAAATTCTTTCTCTCCAATAATTCTTCATCTTTGTTGAATATAGGGGTTTCGGCCACTAGAAATCGAATGGAACTAGTCACATAGCTAAGAAAAATCCTGTTTCCGTCCTACAGCCCATCAAAGTTTCCATATCCTTATGGAGATTTTTTGTAGGTAATAAATTTAACAATAGTCATATTATAGTTTTAGATGATATCTAAGTGTTACATATTTTACCTGTGGTTCAACAAAATTTATACAAAACTGCAGTACCCTGTGGCCTGGCGAGTGAGCGAAGCGAACGGGCTCGTCTTCAAAAGGAAGAGGGCGAGTGAGCGGAGCGAACGAGCTTTGTCTGCTAAAGGGAAGTGACGCTTAATAATTTTACCTTGCACAAACTCGGTCCCCCTGGTATTTTAAAATTAAATTGGGTATCAAACTTTTGAAACACCGCCCAACAAATAACTTTGAAAACCTGTCATCTGTTCAAAATGATATTTTTAAAATTTATTGTTAAGATAATTGCTTAGTAACAAACAAATTTAATTTTAAACAGTGCATTTTTTAATAGGCTCTACTTTAAGCGTATCTCTTATTTGTGAGTAATAGAATAAGAAGATAATATATTTACCATTATTTTTGTAGGACTACATTACTATATTATTTACGTTATTCACCATTAATTCCATTAACGTGTATGTATTGTTCTGGATTTATTTCAATATTATCTTGCATTTAATTTAGTTTTAACACAGTGAAATTGTTTATACATTTTTATGTTCAAACGTTAATTCACTACCTCTACTTATTTGATTTGTAATTCCGTTAGCTCACTAAGCTATAGTGTTCAAGCTCTTGAAATTATTTGATTAATGCAAAGCGCGTAACATGAAAAGTTAATAAAACAGTAGGGATGGCTCGAGATTTGTTTAGAGTTGTTAGGTTAGATTAGGGCTGTTTTGTGATTTATGTATAATAAAACATGAAAAAAACTTCCTCATTTAACAATGAAACGTATTACAAAAGTTGCCACTGAACTTATGGCATACTGAGTGGAATATGTATCGTTACGTGAAGGTATAAAATTAAATAAGTTCCAACAGTTCCAACAATTGGTTTAATCGATAAGATGATTCAACGCATGAAGTAATTCTGAATTGCATGTTAAAATTCATTTAGGGTATATTTTTAGCTACATTAAAAATTGGTTGGCATCAGTGAATCAACCGGAACAAGTTCCAAAAAAAATTAATGTGTAATACTACAAATGTCAGACCTATTTGCAATAAAAAATCTAACGCCTCACTTTCTAATGTGTACCTCAATTTTGGGTTTCCGTTTTATTTAAATATAATTACTTTAGTTGAATACTACGTTTCAATTAGACCACCGTTGGTGTGTTATCGCGTAATAACGTTGGCATAGCTCTTTCAAATTAGTTTAAGTAAAATATACCTTTTTTTATAGGGCCTAAGTAAAAATTTAGCAGGTAAATATATTGTTTCACTTTCATAACATTTATTGAAAATCTGGTTGATAACTCTTGTTTACTTCAGCACTGCCGTGCTGTTAAAATACTGTAAGTTTTTATTGGACAACTTACTTGTTGTCTTTAAGTACGAATAGTGTAAACAATGCGATACATTCGCAGCCACTATCGTGTAGTATTTCAGAGACCCTCACCACTGGATGCGTCAATACACCTAGTAAAAAAGTTTTAACTTATTACGATTAAAACACTTTAGGATAATGTTTTGTAATTTTTTTTAATATTTAATGTTTGAAATTTATTGTGTATCTCAATTAGTTATGCTTTTTCTGATTTTCTTACTTAGAATTGTGTATTTCGGGTACAATCAATCAATAAAACGGGCAATTTCATCGTAAGAACACTAATGACATCAATTTCTTTTTTATATAGTTGTGTGCTCTTACCAGTAAGTTTCAACTCGAATTTATTTCAAATTTTAATTAATTCAATTTTTGGAACTTTATATATCAAATTTAACAAGTATGAATTATAAATTCTAAATCGATCATTTCTAAAGTTTAGCTTCTGTTAAAATTTGTAACTTGCAATATAGAGTACTGATGCTGATCTACGTTATTACATGATATGAACCCAACAACTTGTTGAAACGATTGAAAACAAACACCACATTTGCATTACCAGCAATATTAAAAAAAATATTTAGAATGTGTTAATTTAATTTAATTTAATTTGTTATTGTTTTTACATTACGCATTTGCTTTTCTAGTGTATTTAAAGAAGAGTGTTTTACAGGACTCGCATAGTAAACATGTTAAACTGTACCAGAAATATAATAAGAAACTAAAATGCTTCTGATTAAAATAATGTCTGAACCTTATTCGTGATCCAACAAAATCAAATGTGCTTATATGTACGGCTCTCTCTTTTGTTACAGATGTTCTTCAGGAAGATGGCGTCCTTACAGTTATCATACATTAGACAACACCGTCTCTCAACTAGTTTTATTTGCAAATAACACACATTGCCCCCACACCAAAATGGCCCAAAAGGTCACCTTTCAGAATTGTTTCAGTTATTAAATTATATGGCTCTAAGACGACCTTTAATTTTGTCGTATTCAATTCCAAATACATAAAAGCGAATAATTTTAGTTTCTTTTCAGTAACATACAATGGCTGTGACATATATAATTTTTTCAGTTATATTTGCATTTTCGGTTTGACTCAGGGTGCTGATGGGTCAGTACTGACCCTATGATGTCACTTTATGACGTCATATTCACTTCAGATAAATTTAATTCCTATTGTATTGGAATTGTTACACAATAAGATGTGTTTTACTGCAATACAATTTTTTAGCAATATGATTCGGTTTTTAAATTCCCCTTAGAAGTGAACGTGTTAAAAGTTGACACAGCAAGATGGACACAACCAACATGGACGTCCTCTGCTGGTCGCATTCCCTCTTCCTCCCCTCGAGAGCCGGCACATGAACATCGGCCTTTCCAGACATGACTGCTGTTTCAACTCCAGATCCTGTAGCACTTTAATTAAATATTGGTTATCACCAAAATAATATAAACTTAGTTATAAGTCCCCACCAGCCAAAAAAGTTAGTAAGGCCTACTGTAAGTTTGTTCATCTTTGATTGCAATATATGAATATGTTTCATTGTAAATTTATCCTTACGAATATATTTTTTATCATTAAACAATGATGTGAAATAATCAGATTCATATTTTACAAAAAAAAAAAAAAAAAAAAAATCAAACGCTATCTGCATCTGCATACTCTGTAGTTGCCTCACTCGAAAGGTTCATAAAGGTAAAGAACGATGGTCAATAAATTAAAGCCTTGTGTAAAATCAATAAAACCATAACATATAGGAAATTATATCCCGTAGCACACAACATTTACTTTACGTAGGCCTAAAATAGCCGTCAATTTTTTGATTTGAATCACCTATGGAACACTGATATTTTTTATTAAAATATGATTGGGAAGGTGCGACAAAAAATTTACGCTTGACGATTTTTTGTACGAATTCAATTATAGGGTTTATTTAATGCTTGAAAACAACACCTAACACCATGGTCGCTGTATGAGTTTAACGTGTTTTGGCGATTATGACATCTTGGACGCAGCATCACGTTATCACGTAGGCTGCATTATTGGCACTGGCACAATTAATAATCACACATGTACACTTATATATCACTTTTCAGGTTGTATGCTAAAGGTAGAATCTGCCTAATCGACCATGATGGGACTGGGCCATGGTCGGAACAGCCAAAAGTCGGATATCGGAAGGAGCAAAAAAAAAAAAAAAAAAAAAAAAAAATTAGCAGGTTACTAACCTTGGTATCTGTGAACAATTATTTTTTAGTTTCCTCTGGGTTACTGGAGTTTAGGTCAACAATGGACAATTTTTAAACCATTTAAATTTCAATGTAGTTACTTCATTTGGTTGGAGTTCGTCAAAATCATAAAACTCATATTATTAAAACTACACATAAACATGAAATCGCGTACTACGCACATCTATTCTATATATATAATACGTGATGCCCTTTTTTTGTTAACACTACTCCTCCCTTATTTCTGGACCAATTTTAAAGTTTGAGGTGTCAAAAGAATGGTCTCAGGTCGTAGTTTTGCAATAAGGTTTTAGAATTTTGATATTTTAATTCTGAAGCACACAGGAAGCCTTCAAAGTTCATTTTTTGTCCATAAGATTAACATGGGGAACAATTTGTATTGAATTGCTAAATAAAACAGCTGTTGATAGTTAAACAAACAAACACACAAGTTAAAAGCTGAGCGAATTGAACTGGAGCTGAAATACCAACACAATTTCATACTTTAATACGAGGAGTGTCTAATATGAGGTGTTAACCTTTTCTCAAAATGTAGCAGGTAGATTTTGCTTGAAAGTTTTATTTACGCGTATTTGGGCACAAAAATAAGTCTCGTAACTTATCCCTGGAAAAATTCATTTTTGTTTACGAAAACAATTTGGAAATTGAAATTTTTGAAATGGGTCTTATTGGTTGTCAGACTGGTATTGAAACAATAATGAAAGGTAATAATAAATATTAAAATAGAACAAATTTGTGTACATGGGTTTTCAAACTGCTGTAAACTATAAGGAAAAGGGATGGTTGGTTATAAGTGTAATAACATTTTTATTTACTATTAGCATAAACATGTTTTATGCAGAATGCTACACATTAAAAAAGCCTGTGTAAAAGACAACATTTAAAAGTTTTTTTTCTCAGTATAGAAAAAAAGCTTATTACAAAATGGTTTTTATAAAGAGAAATTTTTAACCAAAATAAAAATTCCATTAATACCCCTGTCGCAGCAGACCTGCGTACTCAGCGAATTTCCAAATTAGTAGTATTAATTATGACCAGATAAACCTGTAAACCAAAAATCATCACAAGCTCATAAATAGGGAAATAAATGTTTATCTCCTTATGATAAATGTAGGGAAAGAGTATGCAGGTATGCTGCCATGGGGAACACTAAAAGTAGGTTTTTAGCATTAAAAAAAATATTTTGACCATATCAAGCCATACACTAAATTTCATCAATATCTTTCCATTGCTAAAGGAGTTTGCCTATTCTCCATATGATTAACATGGGAAAAGAGTATGCAGGTTTGCTGCCATGATAAGCACAAAAACCAAGATTTTTTACCATAAATGGATGAATCTCAACCAAATGAAGCTGAATACCAAGTTTCATCCAAAAACATTGGTTAATAAGTGAAATATTAACACATCCTTATTCTCCATAAGATTAACATTGGAGCCTCAAAATACAACGTACTGTCTTTAGACTTTGTAATATCTCGGTAACCAATGGAGATAGAGCAAAGCTTCAAAATGCTAAATTGTGTGTTTTTTTGAGCTAAATCCAATGGTCAAAATAAAAATTTGAAATTTTTAAAAATTACATATGAAAAATGCAAAAAACCCATTTTTGGGGTACAAAACCCCCCAAAACTACCCCTTCCGATAGGTCGATATGTCTGGTTTACGAACTCATCCGAATAAACGTAGGATTACACATTTCTACCAAATTTGGTGTCGATCGGACCATTTTTACGAGAGTTATCGTGTCTAGGGACACATACATATATATATATATACATATATACATATATACATATATATATATATATATAAAAATTTTAATGACTATTATTTTTGGTCTCTGGGCACCTAAAAACGAAAAAGTAACATGGTCCCGGGCTTAGGTCTTACCATGAGACCTACGGTAATAGCTTATTCCCTATGGGAAATTCGCTAAAAACAAAATGGACCACATCAACAAAGATGTAGATTCTCTTAATTTTTGTGATTTCTTTATTTAAATTTTGTAATGTTATGGAAAGTTAATTTAAAGAGGATTTAGGCATAAATAGTAATGTGAACTAATTCACTATGTCATTGACTACCTCATACAGTAGTACTACAAAAACAGCCGCAGTGAGTGCTGCATAACTCATACAGCACCGGGGAGCAATGAAATGTTGATTTTTGTTCTGTTGTCATTTACTTTTTATGTTTGATGAACTATGTGGATCCAACATATGTGAATTTATTTTAAATTTTATAGGAGGGTTTAGACAAAGGCCCTAAAACATATTGGCAAAAGAACAACTACGTAATCTTAGCTAATTTAGGCCTAATAGAACGAGCAACACATCTGAACACTATCACATTAAGAAGTTGGAGAATTGGTAATGAAGATCGATAAACAATGTTCTATCTGATTTACACTATAATGAATTTTTTTCATATTATTATTATGGAGCAAATTTTGATTACCATTTACCCTAATAAATGCAGCGCATTGCGCTGCACAGGCCCCCTAGTAACATTAAAATGAACGTTCCTGTGATAAAATCTATTTTGCGGGATTTCAACCCCTCATCAGTGACCGTCTATGATAATATACTGCTACAGAAAACCTTTTTTATATAGATTTTACACACAAATAAATAATTGTAGTCATCAAACTGTAAAATAACAAAAACAAGCAATCAATTTTTATTGATTTTATCACAAAAAAGTGAAAACACTTTCGACTAACAGCTATAATAATATTTAATGTAATACTTTTCTATATACTATCAAATATACCATAATAGATCTATGTCACAGAACTATGATAGTGTAAACTCATGTTCCATATAGATCTAACTGTAATGATTATCAATAACAAATTTATGAAATCTAGATTCGACCATAAAATAAAACAAAACTCATCCAGGTGAAAATGTTCCAGTATTATCCTATGATGTTGGTGGCGAGCGGTAAAGTTATCCAGGTTTGATCACCCGCATAAACGATAGCGTTGCTGGGCTCTTCGGTCCGGGCGGATATGTCAATAACTCCCGAATGTTCCGTTTTTCGGGAAACGCTTCTGATAGCAGGCCCGCATGGCACTATCGTGTTTAGGGAGTCGTGAAAAAATGAGAGTTGCTTTCACGCCAAAACTGTGCAAATAGGGGTATAGTTGATTCCCAACTTGCCAGGAAAAAATCATTTCACACGAAAATGAATGTTTTAGTGTAAAAATTATGCATTACGAACAAAGTTTAAGCTTTGATTAAATATTCGAGCTGTAGAGTTACTTACTATTTAAAAATTCATTAATAGTTTACACTTGAGATTATATTTTACAATTAAAGATCTCCACAAATTCAAGTTTATTAGAGTTTTGTATAGCTATAAAATCAAACACAAGTTATTTTAATGTAACAGATTTCGATAACCTAGGCAGCGTCGAAAGCTGTCCTGTAGGCTTACCTATGCTATGGATTATGTACCTTGAAATGCATATATATGGATGCCCAAAAGCAATAACACAACGGCCCAACTAGACGTAACGAATTGATATTAGGAAGACGGCTGGCGATGTTCGCAGTTAACGTGGGTGGGATTAATAGCGAATTTAGAGCGTTTCCGCCGGGTCGCGGCTTTCTTCCGGTTTTTTACCGCGCAATATACAATTGTCCACGCTAATGTTTCCCGCCTCATGTGTTCTTTCATCAGGTGGGTTTAATTGGTTCTGCTATTATCTGATGCAGCCTAGTGCATCACAGCCCGGTGGCCTAGCCTGCAACGACGCGGGAAGGCGACAGCAACCAATCTAATCTTTATTGCAACTATTTTGTATATTGTAACATGATTTATTAGGCTATTTTTATAAATAAAAATCTCAATGGCAAATGGTGCTTTCAGCTTTAAAAAACAATTGACACGAATGCTGCTCCCATTGAGTATTTTATTTCACAGTGTCCTTGATATTAAAGTTGCATTTAAAATTACATCAGGATGAATCTTTATTTTCAAACTTACAAGTAAGAAGCCATAAAAGGAGGGTGAAAAACTATTCTTGGGTATAAATAACGGTAGTTTAATTCATCAAAACAATTCTAATTCTTTTGTAATAGCGTTAAATTTATCTATAAATTTTATCTATTAGAAAAGCAGTTGGGCAATCAAAAGGTTTTAAGAAAATTCATTAAAAAAGTTCTGAGTTTAAAATATGTAGCCAGTTTGTACCTTGAACCTTGAATGAAGGAGATTAAGTTGGGTTTGTGGCTGGGAAGTTACGGCATTTTTAAGGAGAAGCCAAAAAGCGATAAGGAAGGAATACTCAAGGTCTATATGTGACCTATGGTAATAGCTTCCTCCTTATGAGAAATTTTCAGCACGGAGTGCTTAAAACTCCCTTTCGTAATTTCAAGCGCCGGTCGCCGGATTCAATAATAAGTTTAATTTTAATGCCACCCCGTGCTTGTCCATCGCTGCCGCAGGAGTTGCTAGAAGTGCTTCACGCTATTAAATAACATGCAAACAATTCTTTGCAGAAATTCACGGGGTCTATTCCACCGTGCCTCCGAAGTAGGGTTGTTACCTTGCTGCCTAAAGGGGCCCCACAATCGGCGCACGCCGGGGACGAGCGCTTCCGATCCGAGACGAAAAGTACGTTTCGTTGCCATTTTACGAGATAATTTAAGCGTTTCGATCGTTTCAATGAATCGATTTTCTTATTCGATGTATCTTGGCGAACCCCGGAGACTAACGCCGATCGGTCGAGATAAACGACTCCGGTAGTCAGATACGAGCCCTCCCGCTCCCGATCTTCTCAGACGAGCGCTCTCTAAGTTGCTTGTGAAAGATTCCCCTGATAGGTGTACTTGAACACCCTTGTTTAGAGTTAAAGATAGCCCCCATCGACGTGGGTATAAAGAGTGCCCCACATCGACGTGGGGGTAAAGAGTGTCCCCATAATCAGAGACGTTTTAAAATTATTGCCTTACACATTGGCAAATTAGATAATTAATTGGTTTGTAAATTATGTTGACAATAAATTATAAATAGTATACAAATTGTTTTGTTTGATTATAAGTAGTGATAAGGGTCAAAAAACCTAGAGCCGTGAGTAGATCTTCTCTAGGAGAGATCAGCAGGTAGGTAGTTCACATCCCAACAAGCCTTCATCCTACTGAGTTCCTGAGTAAACCAGTCAACAAAGTCATTAGCTTTAGGAGCAAGGGGCACCAGACAACCTCTGTTGTAAAATTGCTGTTTTACCTTACTGGCAGTAAGTATCATTATTTTAGTTGTTGTTGAAATGAAATGTACATTTATGTATTTCTACCATTAAGTATATGACAATGCCTATTGTACATTATTGTATTTAATGGCAATAAAAATCTTTGAATCTTTGAATCTTTGAATCTTAGAGTCCTTTATATTCCTTTCTGGCTTCTGAAGAAAATACACTTCAAAAGCCTCTTGAAAATAAGCAAAAAAGAAAGTGAGCGAATCTTTGGTATATAGTTCACTTCAACTTCAATCGATATGGAAATATCGATTAAAGTTTCTAAAGTTCAATGACAAAAATTAAATATCTAATTTCAATGGATTTAGTTACATGAAAATCAGTTGAACATATTAAAATATATGTATTGTGTGTAAATAAAAATGTATAAAATGAATATATAAATAAATATTATCATTTTTATTTTTGCCTATAACAAATTATCGCTACTGGCGTGTCGATTAATGTGGATGGCTACACTGATTCTGTTGTCTGCTAACAACAGTGGTTGATGAGTAACATTCCTAACCTAACCTCAAAACTGATGTAATGGTTGGATGTTGGATGGTTCTCGTGTGTTTACATTTAATTTAACATACAAGTTGCCTCATTTTTTGATCTAGCTTAGTTCATCCCATAAGGTGTTTTAGCTCAAAAACAATGAATAGGTATCCTTTTAATAATGCGGGAGTCACTCCTACTAGTAAATTAAACAAAAGTTTCTCTCCTCAGATGCCACAAAACAATCACAACAACCCTTACAGCATAATGTCAAATAATGGGGGACGTGCGAATTACTATAATCGTCCTTATTTTTCAGACCCTTTAACATTATCTAGGGTGAAACAGGTGAGTATATTTATTTTACTATCTTGGAATCTTGATAGATTACATCATAAGTATCAATTTAGCAGTGAAGTACAGGCTATTCTTGGAGCTTATAGGAGGGTCTAACTAACTTAAAAGCCTTACTTTAAGCAAGTTTAGGAAAATTTCATTATCAGATATACAAAAGATTTGTGGATCATTGTTAAACTTTATGACTCAATGAATGAAATAGGCCTAAGTTGTGCAACTTTCATGGATTGATTCTAGGTTCCCGGTTCCCGGTAAGATTGAATGGCCCAAGTCTCACAATGTAGCCTAACAGGTTACATGCTTTTGGTCCTTAGTCGTAGGTTTGGCAATTCCCATTTAATCCCTTCTCTCGCTTTAAAAATTGTATGTATTCACAAGCTCTGATCAAAAAACAAATAAACTTAAATCCACGGAGCAAAATATTATTAAACTTAATCACTTCATTGTTACTATTGATGGTTAACATTTTGATTTTGTGATTAAAATTGTTCAATGAATTCAATCGAATCAACAATGATATTGGCCTTAAAGTAAACTTAAGAAATATATTGCACCATACATTAATGTGTTTGTGATTTAACAAAGAATAAGTTACCGTACCGTATTAACACGTTCATTGCGCGGGGCGGGAATTTACGCCCCGTGCGGCTGGCACCACGTGCGCGGGGCGGGATTTGTCGCCCCCCTCCCATGCCAACAAACAACCTTGCTTCAGTGTGAGCCCAGTGTCGTTCGGGGAACGTTGTGACCGATTCCCGTGTTTTGTGCTTGGTTTACTCTAACTTTTGGCGCGCTTCGCTTCTGGTTCGGCCATTCCTATCTCTCTCAGTGCGTTGCTTACGTAACTACTGTGTTGTGCGGAGTGTTGACGTAGTTTGTGTGCAATGGAGCTACTCAATGAGAGTGAATTGATTGAAAACGTGTTTTCTGAGAATGAGGAGGATTCAGAATCCAGCTCTGGGAGTATGACTGTGGGCGTGTGGGGCTGAAAAGTAGTTAGGGATTGGACAAGGACCGGCACCAGGACCTAAGGGCATGAATTCACCAATTTCAGCCAAAATCGACACTGAGACATCTAGATTCAACATTTTGAACATCCTGACATCATTTTTTAATATTATTGTGTGACTGTGGGCGTGAGGGGCTGAAAATCAGTTAGGGATTGGACAAGGACCGGCACCAGGACCTAAGGACGTGAATTCCCGCCCCGGACGTGACGTCACCAATTTCAGCCAAAATCGACACAGAGACATCTAGATTCAACATTTTGGACATCCTGACATCATTTTTTAATAACTAATCACATTATAATTTTTTAGCATTTAGGGTCGTAATACTCATAATTTTTAGCAATGAACGTGTTAAATTAGATTGTTAGGGTAATCTTGTTTTATTTATTTACGTTTGCTCCTCATTCAAATCAAAGTCTAACAACAATCTTGTTTCAATCCTTGTTGAATTGTGCAAAATGTAAAATGTAGAATAAGTTAGCCTATATTAATGGTTTGCACAATTCTTTCTCATTCTTCTATTTTTCTCCTTCTTCCGAAGAGATGCAGCCAAGGTTTGCACAGTTTTGCACTCCTAAAAATAAACTTAGTTTATTTTGTTGACGTTCTACAATAATTTGGCAACCAGTCCATTTTTTTTTTCGTAGCCTACTTAAGTTATTATTGAAAATATGAGTAACTTAACTTATTCTTTTTGTTTATCTTAGAACAAAAACTAAATCAGTGGTGTAACTCGTAATGATATTGTTTACTTGTGAATCAAATGCATACAGTATGTCAAACTTACCATCGGTGGAGCTCAACCCCTTCCTCCTGAGGGACTTAACTCACCATCAGTGGAGCTCAACCCTGGTTTTTATGATCCTGACTGACAATCTGTGGAGCTAGACATCTCACGTTTAAATATGATAGAAGCAGATGGGACCGCCATTCCTTTGCATACTGGTACTTTTCTATTAGGCCTGTATGCCCTTGGGGCTAAAGGTCAATTTTTTTCTTTATCTTAGGCCCTAATATTATAAAACTGTAAGTTATTTGCAATATGTTTGTTATAATAAATTTGTATAAAACACTGGTACCTACTTAATTTTGTTTTCTTTATCATAGAATGTTTTGTTTAGCCTACATTTTTTAAATCTCTTTTACAGTATCTACAAAACACTGATAAAGGTGGTACTGGTAGAATCAATTTTGACCATATGGTAGAGCATCTTCAAAGAGAGCACCGAGAATATAGAAGGAAGAAGCGCTGGGCTTTTAAAAATCACTTAATGAAAGGTAAATTACCTAGACCTATGAATTAAATTTCTTCATGATGGTATTAGTAGGCCTACTCCCTCTCACTTAATCACTTAACTCATTAAGGCCCATGGGCCCTTTTAGGGACACTTTAAATTAAGACTGGAGTAAAATGTTATATGCCATCATTAGAATGAATTTAATTGTCATTTTTGATTGAAAATATGATTATCTCTCATATTTCAAAGCCGTAACGGCACACACACAGTAAACAGTATAGTGGAACCTCGATATATCGAACCTGAAGTGGAGTTGTAAACCTTCGTTATATCAAGGTCTTCGATATACTGAGGTTCGTTATATCAAAGTTATTTTTTACAAATTTTGATACACTGAGGTTCACGAGCATTTCATAATCCCATTAGGCCTACTTATTTCCAAGAGGACTAGCAATTGAGGAATAAATACGGGTTTACTGTGATTACATAACCAACCCGCATTTTGTTATTGCACAAAAGAATATAACAGTCAACTGTAACATTATAGGCCTAAGTTTTTTATAAACCCTTCTATGGAATTTTTATCACATGTTGTTCAGGACAAAGACTATAAAATAGTGACGCAAAAAACTAAACAGTGCTGCAAACACACAAAATTGATTTAATAAGCATTGATCGGGACTAAAAGACGTTTGTACTCTTATACATGCAGTAAACATGGTTAAATTAGCACTCACGAGAATAATGTAAAATGCATTGAAACAAAATGCTAAAGGAAGCTTAACAGACACTTAGGTAATGAATGGAACACACCTAATACAATAAGTTTTAACTGCAAACGTGGGAAACAAGAACATTTGCCGGGAACCTAATACACGGCAAAAGCCAACGTCTGTAGAGCGACATGTTGCAACATGAAAAAAATTAGATGAGTTCAATGATTCTTTTTAACTTTGATATGTTGAGGGGGTCAGGTCGTGCATCCGCACACCAAAAGTTTGTTATATTTAGGTTATCCTCGTTAATACGTCTTTAAATAGAAGTAGAAATAACATTAGGTCTATAGGCAGGTTCAAGGGGAATGAGAAAACTTCGTTACATTGAGGATTTTGATATGTTGAGGTTCAATATATCAAGGTACCACTATAGTAAAAAGTAGCAAAATCAATGTTGACCAAGGTGCAACTCTTCAAGAACAAGGTGCAACTCTTCAAGAACAAGGTGCAACTCTTCAAGAACAAGGTGCAACTCTTCAAGAATCAACCGATCCCGTCAACTTCCACGCAAGCCTGCCACCGCTTATTTTACGTAGACCCTCCCACCAACGTTGCCACAGATCGGCTAACCCTTTTAAGAGTTGCACCACCAGGTCAGGTTTGGTCGTGAGCGGGAATTGAACCCGCGTGGCGTAGACATCCTAGCCAAGGTCTCATCAGCTTAGCCTCATCAGCTATCACGACCGGCAGCCTAGACACGAGAGTTAGGGTTATGAACAGTGCGGGCCCCTAGCGGGGAATACTGTAGGCCGGTGGTATGCGAGTTTGCTACGAGAGCGCAGCACTAAGCCACTGCACTAAATTTAAAAGAAATATTTGGGCATAAATGGTTTAATTCTTGTACTGGCTAGGGCTTCATATTGAGAGTGTTTTACTTTCCACTTATTTACAACCACAAAAATATGCTATTTTGCATGAGTTTTAATAACAAAATAATAATCAATTACTTAACCTAGATTATTTTAAATAGTCGTACATTAGGCCTAGAGTCCCGGAGACCATGCTATATACTGTGTTTTGTTTAGCAAGATTTTGGAATAGGCGGAGATTAATTTAAAATGCAAGACCCATTAACTCCTTCCGTTTTATATATCGCAAATTGTATATCGGTACTTAATGGTCCGAGATTATTATAGAGATCAGTTAATAGTTATGAAACTGTGTCAAATACTTATCGAAAACTGTGATAAAGCTTGTCAATAACAATTGAATCAAGACAAAATCAGCCTCAATAGTGACAAAGTTGTATTTTATGCCAAGTTTTTTTTTTTTTTTTTTTTTTTTTGAGGGAGAGGCGGAAAAATGCATTACGCACACAGGTGGCCAGCCTGTAGTGTGGGACTCCCCTAAAAAACGGGTTTTAGGAATCTAACCTGGAATTGTTTATCACATTACGTCAGGCTAGGCCTAAATTTGGCTTACGCCCGTGGGGCTCGCTCCTTATCCAGCCGCTCGATCAAGGGATCTGGGCCACTTCGCGGTCCAGATCGGTTTTCTTTTCCAGGAGGATGCCCCGGACGAACTGTGACAAACAATCCCAGTTGCCCTCATCCTCCAAAATCTTTTGGCAGACCGAGTCCACCGAAAATGCACCAAAGATTTGTGTGGCCTCCAGACGGGGCCCTTCCCAACGGGGACAGCGGAAGAATGTGTGTTCCGCATCGTCGGGAACACCCGGGCAATAAATGCAGTCCGGTGAACCGGTCTTTCCCGTCCGGTTCAGGTACGACCGAAAATAGCCGTGACCTGTCAAAAATTGGGTCAGGTAGTAGTCCACCTCCCCATGCCGCCGTTCCACCCATGGTTGGACCTGCTTGATAAGTCGCGCAGTCCATCGTCCTCGGGTGTCATGCTGCCAGCTGTGTTGCCACTGCTGGAAGGATCGGGAGCACTCTTCTGTTCTTGCCGTGTCCTTGCCGATCTCGCCTTGTCTCTGATAAATCGCCTTCCTCTCTCCAGCCAAGAGCTTGACAGGAATGACTCCGGCGACCACCAGGACGGCAGGCTCGGACACTGTCCTGTAGGCGGAACACACCCGGAGCGCAGCTTGACGCTGAACCCGGGCGAGTCGCAACCTGTAGCACTCCTTATCTAGAGCGCCTGCCCACACCTCTGCCCCGTAAAGAAGCACGGACTGGACTGCGGACATCAACAGACGTCTTCTGCTGGATCGGGGACCCCCGACATTGGCCATCAGCCTACTTAGGTAAGTGACTACCTTAGCGGCCTTGTCCGCCGTACGGAAGATCTGATCCCTCCAGCTTAACTTGGTGTTCACCATAACCCCGAGGTATTTGGCGGCACGAGTTGATGTGACCACCTCCCTTCCCACTCGAAACGGGACGACGGTGTCGATCCTCTTCTTCGTAAGGATCACAATTTCCGTCTTACTGAGCGTAAGCGAGAGACCGTGATCTGACATCCAGGTGTTAACCACACGCATGACTCGGTTCAACTTTAGTTGGGCCAGCTCAACGTTGCGTGCAGCAATGAGAGCTGCGACGTCATCGGCGTACCCAACCAAAGTGGTTTCCTCAGGCATCTCGGACCTCAGGAGGCTGTCATAGGCAACGTTCCAGAGATCCGGGCCGAGTATTGAACCTTGCGCGGCACCAGAAGTGACTTCCATCGTCCGCGTTCCGTCCCTCGTGTCATAAATCAGGCTTCGAGAGCGTAGATAGTCCTTGATGAGCCGCAACAGATATGCAGGAACGCGAAAGGTGTTGCGAAGCGCATCCAACATATCGACCCACCTCGCCGAGTTGAAGGCATTCTTGACATGAAGCGTAACAAGAAGCACTACTCGGCGAGAGAAATGGTTGTGGCTCTCGGCTCTCTCCACAGCTCTCTGGACTTCGGTGACAGCGTCGATCGTTGACCGTCCCTTTCTGAAGCCGTACTGACGGGGGCATAAGTCCCCGGCAGCTTCCACGGCAGAAGTCAGGCGGGAACGGATCAGCTTCTCGAACAGCTTCTCAGCCGTGTCCAACATGCAGAGAGGCCTGTGGGACGACGGCAGCTCGGGATCACCTTTGCCCTTGCTGATCAGTATAAGCCTGGCTGTTTTCCAGGGAGCCGGAAACACCCCGTCTACCAAACAGGCATTGTACATTCTCAACAACAAGTCAGCGTTGATTGAAAATACTTTCTTTAAAGCCTCACTGGGAATCCCGTCCGGGCCAGGAGCCTTGTTGCTCTTCAGGGAGAGAACGGAGGTTTCCAGCTCCTCGAAAGTGAAGAGTGGAACGTCCTCTACCCGTCTGAAGTCAACCGGCGGTCGCTGTGGATGTTCAGGAAACAACGCAGCGACGATCCTCCCCAAGGTGGCGCCCTCCATGATGGAAGGTGGAGAGCGGGCGCCGAATTTCTGTGTTACAAGTTTGTAACCCAGGCCCCACGGGTCGGAGTTAACGTCGTCACGAAGTCTCCTCTAGCTATTCGCCTTGCTCCTGTTGATCGCCTGGCGGAGAGATTTTCTCGCAGCTTTATAGGCCTCCGACTTACGAACTCTGTCTCCGGGAATTCTCGCTCTAGTGGCGGCTCGTCTAGTTCTTAAACATGTTCTTCTCAGTTCCGCAATCTCTTCAGTCCACCAGTAAACGGGTGGTTAGTCGCGTCGGGGTTTCCTTCGCGGCATTGACTGGTCGCAGGCCGAAACGATCAGTTCCATCGTGGATGTTACTAGTGCCTCGGCCCTAGCCTCACCAGGATTCCCCTGCGCTCCCCGAGAGATGACTTCGGTGAACTTGACCACGTCCAGTTTGTTGGTGTTCCACCGGCGTGGCCCTTCCCGAGATGCGGAGACTCTACGATTTGCCTGATCATGCAGGTCAAACACGACGTATTGGTGGTCGCTACCCGTGTAGTCCTCCACAACCCTCCAGCCAGAGATCCTCGGAAGGAGCGACTCAGACGCAAAGGTGACGTCGGGGATCGTGCCTCTCTGCCAAGTGGTGTTAGTCTAATTGTTGTTATTAATTGTTTATAGTATGATTTATTATTTGCCCATCAATAGCAAGCACCTTTAGTAGGTTAGTCCTATAATTCATGGTTCACAATTACTTTAGGCTAAGGTAAGTAAAGTTACATTCATACTTAGACCCATCGTCTTCTTGGCTAGAAAAAAAAACCAACATCAAATCTCTTTATTGCCAATAAGTACTGTACAGTAAGTAAGCCTTAGTGCAAAGTCAAAATACATAAGTTAAATTGTAATACACCAATCACAGGTTACACTGGCCTGCCCAATGGGTGTACCTATTACTTTTTTTTAAACTTTGTTTTTTAGCAGTGTTGAAGCCTTCGATAATCTCATGGGGTGGTAAAGCAAAAACTAAATTATTTAGGCCTAATCATTAATCAGCACTCATTTACCACCACATAACTCGCTAGGTGAACCAGCGATAACTAGTTATCTGCTATATCACCGTAGGATGTGTGTCATAGAGAATTCACTCCCAAGAAACGCTAGACATTCAGCATAATCCAAGAAAATCTTGTTAAATGTGGTGCAGGCTGGCTCCAGGATTTTACTACCCTAGCTGAAAGTGTCGATACTTAATCCCCCTCCCTAATTTAGTCCAGCAATGAAGAAGAAAAAAATTATTTTGAACAACTTATCACGAGATACCATAAAGCACTTACTATTGAGATATGATTGACAATTATTACAGTAAAAAATATTTGCACAGCAATTATTTTATCTTTGTTTAGAAGGCCCAGGTTGAGATACCAAGAAAAAAATTACTGTACTGCCGATTGAAGTTGCTTGTATCGCTTATCGAGGGTGCCTTTTCCTGCCAACAGGGGGTGATGGTGTTTAACAAAAGGGGGTGCCCTTTACCCAGGGATGGGTGCATTTGTCTCCTCAAATCTTGGGTGCTTCTTTTTGCTGGGGGTGCTCTTCACTGCCAGACAGTGAGAGGAAAGAATAATATATGAATCAACAATTTCTTAGAGAAAATTAGATAGAGAAAAATATCACATTGAAATATTAAAGTTTTTTGTTTATTCTTAGGATTAGAGGAACCTAATTTCACGAAACCTAATTTCTTTTTTGTGAATTTTGGAAACATTTTCACTTAAAAAAAAGAAATTCTAAACGACATTCCAATAACAATTATGAAATCCCATCTACAATACGATTTGAACTTAACAAATCTAAAGGACAATACTTTCATAGTTTTTGTAAAAAATCAAAATATGGAGTTTAAAAATCAAGTTGTTCCGTAATATTTATACAGCAGCATTGTTGTGAAGGAAAGTGAAAGGTGTGTGAAATGAGCCTGGTTATTTTCTTTGAATTTATTTATTAAATAAATTTTCTTGATATTTATTTAGCCTTATTGTGTTGCTATGTCAAGACTTTATGTAGGTTTAACATGTGGTTGAATTTGTTGTAATTCTGAAATAGTCAATAATATTGATACAACTCACTGTTGGATTTTGTTATATTTCTCCATACATAGTTCTTGTCCTGTTGAAAAATACTGATGGTACTTTGCGATTTTGCTACAGCTGTAGAGGTGATAAATTTGGAAAACACTTTAAATCAAGAAGATGATAGTGATCTCATAGAGGATGATGAAGATTTTGAAGCTAGTGAAGCTCTGGGCAGGAATTCACCCAGCTATGCTTTTGAAGTAAGTATTATAATAGTAGTTTATTTTGTGTATGGTAGTTTAGACCAATGTTTCTCAACCGGTGGTAGCATTTTAAGTGGTACGCGAGAGGCAAAGGAAGAAATAAGAAATTAAATGCACACAGAAAATTGAAAAAGTGTTTGTGATAGACAACATCACGCTGTTTTCGTTAGCTCAGTTCTGCATTGAAACACATTTCCTCTTACTTTTAAGAGACTCCAATAAGTACCGCACCTTTGCCTAGCTAAAGCATTTTCAAACCAACTTACCACATTATTTTAAGACTTCCGTTTTCCGAGCACATTAATACTAACAAATAATAATTTTGTGTCCAATACTCGTCTAAAATTGAAATATTTTAAGTTCAAGATTTACGTTGAACTATTAAAGATAGTAGACACTCTTTCTAGACGCGATGAAACATTAGGGAAAATTTATTTGGTCATATCCATAGAAAACTTTTAGTTTATCACTTAGTAACACACGCTGGGTATTCGTTAATGTATAAACCCCTATAAGTAGGGGTATCCCATGTAAAATATGTTGGTTTTGCCCCCAGAGGAAAATTAAAGCGCCGATTCTAGGATTAACTGTCCCAATTGACATGGAAAACGCTCTTTCGACCTATTAAATGTCACAATTAGTATCCTACATAAAACCAAGACAATAATTGCAGAACTGTTCTAGCCGTCTGTCGACCAATGCATCAACCAATCCGCATAATCCTTTGATAAAAAATTAAATCTTGGTGGTGATATCTGTGTCTCGAGGGTGACTTTCTCACCTTTCCATAAAGATGTCCCTACTTATTTTGTTCTGCATACTATCCATACATTCGGTAAATCAACTTGATCTGTCAAAATATTTTGTGTTGTGACAGTGTTTTGTTTATGTGTAAATGTAGTGAGCGGAGACGTAATGAAATTTTCTCTCATGGGTAGAATTTTTCAGAATACTGATGCCTTGTTTAGGGTGTAGAGTAATAGTGGTGTGTGTATCGACTTCGGCTGTATGTCTAAGGGAGGGGGGAGTATGATTTTGGGTGGTATCCAAAAAATTGAAAAGCATTAGGTGGTACGTGGTCACAAAAAGGTTGAGAAACACTGGTTTAGACCATATTATTATAGCTAAATAATATTAGTCTATTTAAAATTTCCTTATACTACATGGGTAGGTAGTTTAGTACAAACATGTAAACTGGAACAAAAACTAAATTTATTTGCTTGTCATAAAAAAGGTGAATTTCAAACCTCAATACAAATTGAAATTTCATCATCTGGAAAAGTATTAAGCTACTCAATTAATTAATATTTTATGCTTTTATCGGGTTTAAGCTTTATGTAGGAAATAATACGCAGGTTATTTTAGTGCACTTAAATTAGTTCAATTGATTTTTCCACAATTTCAGCTATTTTACCCACTGAGCTACAATATTAAGTGATAATAAAGTATATTCTAATTAATTTAATCTACAATACCCATATTAAAAGTATATAACTTAGTATTAATTAATGATGGCATATTTTACAGGGAGATGGTGATGTAAATTCTACATTAGAAGATAGTTATCTTCAGCAAAATGCTAAAAGAAGGTAAGTTAACCCAAGTTAGGAGTGGATCTTCAAATTGGTGGATCTTACATGCTCAATACGGATCGCAATATTTAGATCGTGATCCTGTATCAATGATCCATACATCAATATTTGACTACACACTCAATCTCTAGAGTGTGATCTAGGATCACAATCCAAATATCGCAATCTATATTGAGCGAGTAAGGTCCCTCATTGATATGATCTTTGTTTATGACATTTTTGGCGATCATAATACTCATATTAAATACCATAAGGTTGGTAAACTAAGGCTTGAACAAATTTCAATGTTTTAGGATGAATACTTAGGATAAAATTTCTTCAGGACTTCCTGTCGATTTGTCTGACAGTAAAGATGTTTTTTTTGTTCCTCCTGTAAATTCATGGTTAAAGAAACTAACAAAGCTTTGTGTTTTTAATGCTGTTGGTGCCACATAAAGTGTGTAAATGTTTTTGTGAGGGATATGAAATGACTGTGAAGCTTGCAAAGAAAACCTGTATTGTACAGAAGGCAAGCATCCAGATAGTCGCAAGTCGTAGTAATAAGAAAAGTTACGAACATGGATTATTAAATCCAGTGTTACATGCTATACAAGGACTTGCCAACCAAAATAATAATGTATCCAGAAAAATTAATGTAATAAATAATATGTCAAATGGAAAACAAAATCAAACAGTTCTCTTTGTTTGTACCAGTACGTGCACTTGCAAGCGATGAGCGACCTGCAATACAGCATTTGTGGCAAAAATGACAACTAGTGAAACCTAAAGACTACTTCATTTTACATGAATAAAAACACCAAATCAGTTGACTGGGAAACATGTGTTTGGTTAGGCCTATATCCTCCAACAGTTCAGTAGGCAAGTCTCTAGTGCTCACTGAGTCTTCAGTCCAAAAACTTACAATTATGTCCATACCATTTACTTGTAATACTTTCTTTGTGCAATGTTCATATCCAAAACCTGTTTTGTAAGGTCAATCTTCAATTTTTAAGCTTCAAAATTTGTTTGGCTGATTTTGTTCTCTTTGTTTAGCAGAAAAACATCTTCAAACTCTGTGGCTCAAGAGTTGATCAGCATTGTTACCAGTGATGAAGACGAAGGTTCTGCAGTCAAGGTTTGTATTCCCTTACTGAAGAACAATTTTTTAGTTATAAAGTTTAGCTATCCATCAAATCCATTCCCTCGATTGAGAAGGCATGAATAATTATACCATTTTAAAATTTTATTTGGCTTTGACACATTACTAAAGATGACAAAAACTGTCTATACTCTTCATTTAAGTCCCAGTGTAAACTTGGGTGTAGTTAAAAGTTGTTTCTTAAGAACTTTCAAAGGAGGAAAAGTAATGTTAACCTGTGAGGGCTGTCTACAGTTCTCTGGGAGCCATTTGCATAACGTAAAGTATGATCACATACAAGACAAGGCGGTAGATGATACCTGACGCATGACCAGTGTTGCGACAGTAAAATTTTCATCTCTTTAAAAGAGGTCCTCCATCCACATAAAAAATCATTTCATTGATGGTTAGTGTGACAAATGTTGTAAGGATAGCTGTGTGAAATTTCCTACACACCATCAAGACTTAATATCCAGCAAATTCTGGAGAAGCAGGATGTGTTCCAGATTTCTCGCTAAAGATTCTCACCAGGCTGTTGGGCCTCATGTTGACTGGGACTTAAATGAAGAGTATTAGGCAGTTGTCACCTTTAATGATGTGTCCAAGCCGAATCTTGCATCCATCGATGCACCAAAACTTAAAGGGTTAGGATTTGAGATACAGTTGGAAAGATCTGAGAATCGAATCTCAAATATACTTAGGTCGGGGATTAACTCGCCGTTTCGTCAAACATTAATTATATTTTATCGAACGCATGATAAAAATAAACTGAAGCTTATAGGTGAATAGTGGTCAGAGTTACTCAGAAAATAACAATATATAATTATTGTTACATGAGTCAACTAAGTTTTATAAAATCAGAAACGAATAGAGAAAGAACTATGTTTGGTCCATAGTTTGGGATATATCCTTGTTCAAGAGACAATACATCACAATGCAAAACACTAAAATCTAATTGTTACACCAATTGAAATTATGGTTAAGTTGTTTGGCCTAATTTTCACAAGTTTAATTAAACATAAATAAAATTCATTTGTCCTTCTCTCAGAAGGTAGATAACATAATGCTGTTAACTTTTAACTATTTTTATAATATAATAAATACTAAATCCTAATAGCAAATACCAATAACAAAGCTAAAATCCCTGTTATTCTTTAGTATAAAATTACTCACTACTTTTATCCTCATTCGATCTTAGTATATTATTTCCTTTATATTTCCCTCCACAGACTTTAACTTTAAATTTATAAAATCATTTTAGGACAAAAATACTGAGGATTCTCTCCCCCAAAAAAGTGAAGGAGATAAAGTGGACGCCACCCCATCATCAAAAACTCATGCGCCTGAACCTCAAACCCAGACTTCAAAGAAGCGGAAAGCCCAAGGGCCATCTCTAATGGATAACAAGAGGTTCAAGACATCTTTGGAACCCGTCCGTCCAGTCGTGTCTTTCAAGGATATCGGGGGAACTGAGAAAGTGCTTCAGGAGGTCACACAGATGTTAATTCATATGAGACATCCTGAGGTAACATTTGGAATTGTATTATAAGAAATGTTCTGTTCTGGTAAAAATTTACCCTTGTATGCTTTTAGAACTGTCACATATGTCTGAATGTAAAAGAAAATAAGGTACTTGCAATGAAGAGCAATATTCATATTTCTTCTGCTGTAGGAATCAAGATCCGAGACTTAAATCAAATTGTACTAACAATCATGAGATTATAACATCTTGGTATAACATGCAAGATTGGAAATTAAAACTTTGTTCATCACAAAAACAGCTGTGACATCAGTAATGTAGTGTTTTTAAGACTCATTTATGTTTTACAATAGCGTAAAAATAATTAAATTTTGAATCCTCAGCGTTAGTAACTAAAGTTAAAAAATAAAATGTTAAATCTGAAATGAACTCAGAAGACTACCTGAACTAAAGAATACAAAATATGCTTTGACAGATACACAATTATATAAAAATGCTATTAAAATTGTGTAATGTGATTTTGTAAACGATGACTGTCTAGGTGTATCGTGTGCTGGGAGTTTCTCCCCCGAGAGGATTTTTGCTGCATGGACCCCCAGGTTCTGGGAAAACTTTGCTGGCCAGTGCCATAGCTGGGGTAAGTGTCTCTTTTCGATTATTAACCCTCGAGAGGATGCATAGTGGAGGAATCCTCCGGGTCAATATTTTTTGTTGTGGGAAATATTTATCTTGGGGTTGACAGCACTGTACTTTTGTGTAGCTGTCACCCCCCTCCTTGCCCCGCATTTGACATCCCCCTATCCCGCTTTCAGCGACCAGGGTCAGTTTGGCGAGCGCTGTCCTGAGGTGCTGGACGATTCCTCCGTGAGCGTTCTTGTGTGTTTTGTGAACCCGGAGGAAGAGTCCGTGTGCGATCGTTTTTTATTCACTTATTTGTAATTGTTCAGGCTACAGTTGCCATTTTAGATATGTTTTTATTTGAAGAAACTTTTTATTTTTTCATCTATAACTATTTGAATTGATTGTAGTATCATTGTTATAATATTTAATTCATGGTTTATGCAGTGAAACCTCATAGTAATTTTTTATACTCGTATATTCTGATAGTTGAGTTTTATACAAAAGCTTTTATATTTGTACCCCAAAACGTAATTTTTACTATTTTTATACTATTTAACAAAACTGTTATTAAAAAATATTAAGTTTTAAGTAAAAAAAGTGGAACATGTTTTGTATAATCCATAATAGTTATAACCATTACATTTGTTCGATTAACTTTTCCATTCTTGCTCTGTTTTATTCAATGACCAATTCAATTGCTCAACCATTCAATTGCTCTGGTCTATTACTGTTTCATATTCAATGACCAAATAAAGAATCTCGAATCTTTTGAAGGAAATCCATTTCATAATCATTTTCGGTTTTTATTTCGAACAATAAAAGTATTTAGATAGTATATTTCGTCACAAGGGCCAAAAGTGGCATTTTGCCGGCCCCGAGATCGTGTTTCAAGTTCGAGACGAAGTCGAGAACTTGAAACGATCGAGGGTTGGCAAAACGCTTTCGGCCCGAGTTACAAACGATATTTTTCATCACACTACACAATGCAATAAATATTATACTAATGAAAAAATATTTTATTCAGAGCCAAACAACTAAGCCAAGCATAACTACTAACCTAATCTAGCGGGATGCAATGTGTTTCCGGTTGCTAGGCAACCAATTCATTTCATTGTTGCAGTCAGTCACATGTTTTTGTGATACAACGTGCTGTGAATGTTTTTATGTAAGGTCTAGGCCAGCTGATTTTGCAGGCCTAGGCCAGAAAATTTTGCCGGCCTAGGCCGGCAAAACAGGTGTTTCGACGGTAGAAACGAGGGTCGAAAACAGGTGATATCGATGTAGTGTGATGAAAATACATTTTGTGCATTTATTTAAAACCCGGAGGAAATAACCTTGAGCAAGAGACGGCGTTTTAAATTTTAAGCGACCTCTGGAGGGTTAAGCTGAGTCCATCCTACTTTCAATCCCAAGTTCAATCAAAACTGATGTTCCATTTCATGTATCACGTCTAAAAGTAAGTCTTAATTTGAAGTTTTATTTTTAGATTGTTTATTGTGCAAAATGTGTATTGAATTTTAATAGGTTTACAAGTTTTTCCGAGTTTGGTTTTTTCTTTTGTTTATTCTGCACAAGATCGAATAACACACTACAGTAACTCTGAGATATTTGATTTCATATTTTCTCTTTGAAGTACATATTTTAAGAAAATCTGTTTTAATCTGCATCTCATTTTGCTTTGTACACAAAAAGTACATAGACCTATAATCGTCAGTTTTAAGAACATTTAATAGTTCTATTTGGATAAAAGGAAGTTCACATCCAGTTGCTCACAATAAATTTAACAAAGTTGTGTCATGTTGTACACAGTTAGCTAATACTTCAGTTAGCGTTAGCCAGTTATATTTTCCATTTGACGTAAAAATCCTCTGTAGCTAGATCTTTTAGCCATTTAGATCTTGAATTTTCCTTGTTTTAATGACTGATTTCCGTTGTCCGTACAGGAGCTGGGACTGCCACTGCTGAAGGTAGCTGCGCCGGAGTTGGTTGGCGGGCTATCGGGCCAGTCGGAGGAGCGGATACGAGAATTGTTTGAGCAGGCGGTGGCGCTGGCGCCGTGCATCCTGTTCATAGACGAGGTGGACGCCATCACGCCCAACCGGGAGACGGCGCACCGCGAGATGGAGCGCCGGATAGTGGCGCAGCTGCTCTCCTCCATGGACGGTTGGTAGTGTTCAATCTCTGCTTGTTAAAGTCATTCTGTTCTGAAAACTCTGAAACACAGTTTAATCAATTTTTTCCAAAAAAACTTTTAATTAATATGATAGCAGTTTTATAGATTAGGAAGACATGAATAGTAAAAACAAATAAATTAACTATATTAAAATAAAATTAACAAATAAATCAATTTTGAAACAAATTTATTGCTAGTTGTAGGCAAGTTTGCTACATTACTTTACATTAGTTTAAAAGGCCTCAAGCACTATTTGATTTGTTTATAAATTAAATATCAACCTTTTTTTTTAAGTAGTTCAGAGCCTAATTTATGGGTGTGAATTGAAATATATAAATATTCTTGCTACTTTTGGTCTTTAACTTCATACTTAAAATCTACAAAACCAAGGTATACAACAGTTTGTAATTAGTGCATTAGGTTTTAATCATATCAATCTGTCAGTGTTTCAGTGTTCAGAAAAAGCTCCAGTGATAGCACTATAAGTTCTCAAAGAACACTTCTACCCTTTTGATTTGATTCAACCTTTATTTTTTATGTTACTTTTTTTATGTCAACAGTGTGTCATTAATATGGAGTATATTTTATTTCCTAAGTACCATAGCCAAACTGAGTCAGTTCATTGGTTGTCAATCATCGGTGTCATGAGACGTTCCTGCTATGTTCACAGAGCTGGCCAGCAGTGAGCAGGGGGACCAGGTGTTGGTGATCGGAGCCACCAACCGGCCGGACTCCCTGGACCCGGCGCTGCGCCGCGCCGGCCGGTTCGACCGGGAGGTATGAAACACCAGTACAGTAGACTCCCTCTTAACCGGCCACCTCGGGACCAGGCCTCGGCCGGATAACAATTTGGCCGGTTAAACTGATGTACCTTAAAAAAGCCAACCTAAAATTTATATAGCCTAAATGCAATTATGAGTTGAAAAAACAACTCTTTTGTTTCTCTATACAATTTATAGCCAATATCCGACACCAATGAAATCCATGACTAAACTAAACTAATTATGATTTGTTTCCTTGTTTTGTCTGCTGGATGGCAGGTCCAAACACTCACTTCCGGTGGCATACACTTTCATCCAGGACAGTTAATTTTAATTGGTTTGAGAAGGTCAATACAGTATGATATAATCTAACGTTGAATTGAATGAAATAGTAGATAAGAAAACCACGTTTCCGACGAAAAACAGCAGGTTAAAGCGATGTTGAGATAAAAAAATGGCCGGGTAAAAAGATGTTGTTTTTGTGCCTGGGTAGGCGGGTTAAAGCGGAGACTGGTTAAAAGGAAGCCGGTTAAAAGGGAGTCTACTGTATTTAAAAATCACTTGCAACTTGTGACAGTTATTTTCAGTGTCTTTCCCTATAGGGAATACGCTAGTATGGGAATGGAACCTCTGATTTTTATTAAATTTGGTGCAAGACTAAAGACAGCATCTACTTGAATGAGTTCAGAACCAGAATGATAGGATCATGGGTAAGGGGTTTTATAGAGTTTCAAAAGAGTCCAAAATGGGTTTTTGGCATTTTTTGCCATAATTTTCAAAATCTAACATTTAACTTAAAGCACTTAAAAGAGCTCATAAAAAAAACAATTTAGTATTTTGAATTTTTAACTCAGCTTTAAAGGTTAAATGGAGAAAATTCAAAAATATTGTGAGACACATGCTATTCTATAGTAGAAGACAATAAGAAAAAGAAGTTTGTTAATGTTTTGCAGATGCATGGTTTTAAATATACAATTAAAATTCCAACTAGAGTTGCCGAAAAGAGTGTATCTGCAATTGATAATTTTATCACTAATTTAGATAGCAAATTTTTTGAAGTGGAATGTTTAATTACAGCTTTGTCTGATCATGATGGGCAAATTTTCAAAATCCGCAGCTCAAAGAGTAAAAACAAATCAAATCTTAAAATACATAAGTATGAAAGGAGATATAGAAAGGAGAACATTAATCTTTTTATCTATGACCTCTCTAAAGAGGATTGGACAAAACTTTACAACTGCAATGTGGAAGACAAATTTACTTATTTCTACGACGTTTTAAAATATTATTTTGATTTTCATTTCCCTAAAATAAAAATGGTTTCCAGTAATGTAAATAATGATTGGATTGATGATGAAATTATCAATGAACGTCATGAAATAATTGCAGAACATCACTTGTATCGAGATGATAGAAGTAACACAATGTTAAAGAATTGTATTAAGGAACGAAAGAAAAGATACAAAAAAATGATAGAACTTAAGAAAAAAAAATATTTTGACAACAAAATTAGTAATTCTACCAATGTTAACAAAACTGTTTGGAAAATTGTAAACTCGGAAACAAAAAGTAAAAAAGAAAGGCTGCATAGTAATATTTCACTAAAACATAATGGCAAAAAAATAGAAGATCCATATGCTGTCTCAAACATCTTAAACGATAATTTTGCTGATATGGTTGAAAATAATGTTTTACCAAAATTAAACAAAACCCAGAAAAGTTCTGAAAAAAATATTTTAAACATAAAATTTAGGTGTCGAACCATTGATGAATCAATTCTAACAACCATAGTTGACTCAATAAAACCTAAATGGTCATCCGGTTATGACGAAATTCCAATCAAAATTATTAAAGAAGCAAAATCTGTTTTATTAAAGCCACTTTTACATGTGATTAATACATCACTAATAACAGGTGTTTTTCCAGCTCAACTAAAGATATCAAAAATAATTCCGGTATACAAAAAAGGAGATAAAAAAGATCCACTAAATTATAGACCATTGGCAATTCAACCAGCTCTATCAAAGCTATTTGAAAAAAGTTTACTTTTTCAACTAGTAGATTATTTTGAAGATAACAACTTATTAGATCAAGAACAGCATGGGTTTAGAAAAAATAAATCTACTACTACAGCTCTAATTTCTTACATTGAGAATGTATTACAAAAGTTGGATGAGGACAATTATGTTGTTGGTGCCTTTTTAGATATGTCAAAGGCATTTGATAGTGTTAACCATTTTAATTTATTACAAAAACTCACAATGTATGGAATTTGTGGTAAGGAACTGAGCTGGATTAAGTCTTATTTAGAGGGCCGCCAACAGTTTGTTAACATTGTGTACTTAGATGGAAATAGGATGTACAATGTTAGATCTAGGGTTAGGCAAGTAAAGTATTCTGTGCCTCAGGGATCAGTTTTGGGTCCATTCCTGTTCTTGTGCTACTTGGGAGGGATGCCAAAACATTTATCTGAAAGAGTAAGTAACAATACTCTCTGCTTATATGCAGATGACATAAGTATGTCAATGCATGAAAAGAATATTGAACTTCTTGAAATAAAAATGAAGGATTCAATAAAAATAATTGGAGATTATTTAAATGAAAAAAATTTATTACTTAACGAAAACAAAACAACCTTCATAAACTTTGAGTGTAAAAATTCTGGGAAAAAGATATTCGAAAATTTTGCATATGAAACCAAATTTTTAGGTCTAACTTTGGACAATACACTAAATTGGACCAAACATGTCGATAAAGTATGTAATAAAATTAGCTCAGGTATTTTTACTTTAAGGCGACTGTATCCACTATGCAGTAAAGAAATTTTGCGCATGGTTTATTTTTCAAATATACACTCCCATATTTCTTATGGAATTGAAATTTATGGTGGAACAAATAAATTTAACTTAAATAAAATTTTACACTTACAAAAAGAGGCCATAAGGTGCATCCTTAATCTAAACATAAATGAATCGTATAAAAACCATTTCAAAGAATTAGAATTCTTTATTGTTTACAGCCTCTACATTTATAAGACTGTATTATATATTAAAAGCCGGGAGTCGCAACTGAAAAGACAGCAAGATGTGCATACTTTTAATACTAGGCACAAACAAAATTTTATAATAAAAAAGCATAAAAAAGAAAAATATAAGGAAAGCCCTGATTATATTGGAATTAAATTCATGCATTCCCTCCCTTGTAGCATCAGAAACGAGGAAAACAGCAATAAATTAAAAAAAAAGCTTAAGCATTTTTTAATTGATGGTGAATTTTATAATTTTGAGGAATTTACTGATCTGTGTTCAAATATGTAAAGATGGAGAGGAAAAAGTGTGTATGTATATATATATATATATATATATATATATATATATATATATATATATGTGTGTATATGTGTGTATATGTATAAATCTGGATCTGGAAAAGTTACAAGTTACATTTTTTTGTAGTATTTTTAGTTTTTTTTGACGCATTCTTGTACACTTTGTTGTATGTTTGAATAAAGATTGATTTGACTTGACTTGACTTGACTTGACTTGACTATGTTTATGCTGAAAATTAAAAATTACCTCTATCTTGCTTATTTGACATATCTTGGTAATATAGTACCTATGAACATTCACCAGGAAGGGTTTAACTCATATTTGCTAATAAAGCCCTTATGCCTGCAAACTTACATACTATCAAATCATAGAAAGTATGTTGTATCTACAATAATTTTTTCCAGTTGTTATCCATTGCTTCAATTAATTTTTCATTTTCAATTGAAGGTGATTCAGAAATCAGAATCATTATTGTCCTAAACATTGATCAGTACAATGCATCTGTTGTACCTTAAGCAATTAGTTTTATTAAGTTCATTTAAATTAATTTTTGAATATGAACTGAGTAGAAGAAATATGAACTTCTAAAATTTTGTTTACGTACAATAAAAAACTACAGATAAACCTAATTGATTATGTAGCCATTGTTTGAAGCTGTGGTATCTTCTGTATGAAAAGAATGTGAAACATCTGATAATGTATAGTAGGATTCAAACGTAAGAAGTGCCCCCCTCCGCAGGTAGAAACCTTTCCTAATCCCTTGTTGTCAAAACAATTTTATTTTTATCTCTCTGGACACCGTAGCGGTACAGCCGACTTTCCCCCTCTGTTCCAAGAAATTTGCCCCACTATGATTTATAAATAATTTATGCTTAGCCCTATATTATTAAAATGTTTCTCATTTATTTCGTCTTGCCTAGACGAATAAAACAATACTTAGGCCTAAATCACAGTTCTACAACGTGCCGTTTCTGACATAGTAGTCAAGCAGTAGTCAAGCAACTTTTATATACAAATGGTATGTCGTTGATTCAAGTTTTGTTTTATTCTTCTAAGTAAGACAAAATAAATGAGCCATCATTTCAGAACCAGAATAATGTTGGGATAGTTCATAAATTATTTGTAAATTATAGTGTGGCAAGAAATTTCTTGCAACAGAGGGCGGATGTCGGCCGTCTGGCTACGATGTCCAGGACAGTGATATTGTTTTGACAACAAGGGATTAGGAAGGTTTTTTAACCTGTGGAGGGGTGCACTTCTACTTTTGAATCCTATTATAATTCTAGGTAGAAAAAAAAAAACAAAAAACATTAGTGCATTGACATTTGGAGCCATTTTTATGTGATGCAGAAGAGAAAGTGGTAGTTTTTAAGAACCGATAATTTATTTATGAATTTACATCATAAAAATGTTTTTTTGGTCTTGAAAAGTATATAGCCTAGGTTTATTATAACAATAATCGAGAAATAACACTAGTTAACGTAATTGATAGAATACACTCGACAAACTACCTAAATATCATTCCAAGGATATATCTATCCTTGACTCTACTAAGTTTTTAGAAAATGATCTTAGAGACTATAATCAAGCTCAAGAATGAGACTATAGTCTCTACAAAAAGTACAACTCCATTGACAACGCCGTCACGTCCGCAGGTGTGCCTGGGCATCCCTGACCGGGCGTCGCGGGAGTCCATCCTCCGGACGGTGTGCGGCTCACTGAGGCTGGCGCCCGAGGTCACGCTGGCCGAGGTCTCCATGTTGACGCCGGGATTCGTCGGTGCCGACCTCAAAGCTCTTGTCACCGAGGCCGCCATGGCCGCTGTGAACAGGTCGGTTGACTTGCACAGCCCCGAATTTACTTTCTTCTTGGTTTTTGGGGCGCAATCGTAAACTAGAATAGTTTTCATTTGTTCAAATCTTATTTTTTTCCTCTTTGATAAAAAAATGGAAAGGTAGTGTGCCGGCCTGTTATAGGTTGTCACCATTGGCCTACTTTAATGTTTGGCTAGCTTTAATGCTTTCTAACCTAGAGGTCAATCTTGAAATCATTATCATCTAAGTGTTTTTCTCTATTTAATAAGTTTCAATAAGATTTTTTATACCATTATAGACTAATTTACAGATAAAATGTATTTTCATATGATTAACATTTCAGTTAATGAAAAAAAAAAAAAAATACAATACTGAATTGTTACTTAATGGCTATATAATTCTGTTTACTAATGTTGTTGTCTATCTATTTTTTACCTTAAATATTAAATTGCATTCCTGCTGTTTATTAGACAAATTACACTTCTGTACAGTGCACTCTCGTTCATCGGAAGTAATGTGGTGGACGGCCATTTCAGATGTTGAAAAATTCCGATGAACCGTAGTCCATAGTGAGTCATTGTTTTTGCTGTTTCTGCGAACAATTTATATTTGTATTAACTATTGTTCATGTTATCAAACTAAATTTTCTAAAAATAAGAGGGTGACATGATAACTATGTCACATGATAACAATAAACTTATAGGAATAAAAACATTGTATGAAATAAAGATCCCCACACTCTTCCCACGCCATATTCCATAACAATATTTTTTGCTGACTCACCATCATCGATTCTTTAAATAGCTTTAAGTTTATCCTCGATTAACGCATAAACCATTTTCCACTTTTCACTCATTATTAAAACTAATCAATTGACATTCCACGAAACACAGATGAACTCGCAAGATAGACAGACAGTTTAGGAAACGGATGTCTACTTCCCCCTCCTCGTATTTCCATACCGTGCGAACGCGGCCTCGTAAATCACATCGAGGAATGTAGATTATGAAAAGTGTCCGGTGACAAGTGATGCAAAATGTTTTACATCACTGTATTGCGTGTATAAAAAATTAGAGATTGAAGGCACTAAAGGTTAAAAATTATATTTTGTAAGAAAAAATTGTTTAAATAAATATCCTGATCATCCCTTCCGATAAAGCGGAGTTCCGATGTCACCGAGTTGGATGAACGAGGGTGTACTGTAAAATTATTCATATGCATTATGTTAAAAAAAGGTTTGTTTTTTTATTGCAATGTTATTGATTTAAATGACAGCAAATCTACTAATTCAACTCCATACGGTAATCTATATATAAATAAGCAATTCTTTTCCTCCTTTTTTTCTCAGCTTGTGTGAATCGTACGAGAAATCCGCAAATACCGTTAGAAAGGTTGATATGATCATCCTGTAGATGAGCATAATCTTCATTGTAATTCACATCGGTCCCTTGGGCTAAGCTCTACTACAGGCTTTCAAACTTTCAACTTTCAGTGTTGATCTTATGGAAGAAGTGTAATTGATTGAATCATTTGTTGTAATAACAAATTAAATGCCAGCAAATTAGGAAGAACAGTTGTTTCAGTTATAAAATAATTTTTAACTAATTGGGTCAAGATCAACTGACATATTTGTTTAATTTCCACCTGGGAATTTATAAATAGTATTTTATAAATTTATTAAATTATACCTATTTATTACCTAGTATTTATAAATAGGTATAATTTTTTTATCTAATATTGACTTTTGTTTTTTCAGACTTTTCAAGACTCTGCAAGAAGATGAAACCGACAAAAGTAAACAGAAAACAAAAGGGGAGTCTTTAGAGACAAAGAATACAGGTGAATCAGAGGCAATGGAGGTGGATGCAGCAGATTCAAAAATAGAAGAAGGGGAGGAGGTTTTGGTGGTGGATCAAGTGAATGAAGACGACAGCTCTAAATCGAAAGAAACCACAGAAGAACCAGTCAAACCTCAAAAAGATGTACCTGAAGGTATGTCATTGAAAGTTGATAATGTAATATGGCTCTCTCTGTAATATGGCTAAATTTATGATGTTTCCTTAAGTTATTTATTGTTCTTCTTTAGCTTATAGTTGTATAATTCTTCTTACTCAAAAACAAGATGTTTGGGTGATTGATTACCTCCATGGCTTTGACTTTTTTACAATTTTCTGCCTTTTACTAAATATATGATACATATGATTAATACTGATAAGTAGTTGTAATGATTAAATAGTAATTATATGAAATAACTGTTAAAATGTACAAGAACTAAGAACCTAATTAGGATACTAAAGTTTAAAATACCACTTCATCATCTGCAGAGGTTAGGAGGCTGAATGGAGATTGCCTGGTGATAAAAAAATTACTGATTCAATCAAAGAAATTTTTGCAATGTTTGTAGCTTTTTGAACGATTAAAATTAGACCCAGCTACTTGACTGATGAAACAGCTGGATCTGTCTGTACGGCAAGATACATTCATCATATTACCTTTAGCTCAAAATTGTGTTAAAATACAATTTTAAAACTTCACTAGCTTACCCGGCATGCTTTGCAATGCCAACCTGAGGAATTTTTGCCCTTCAGGTGAGGTTATTTGCTACGCTCTCTTGCCGCAAGTTTTATATCCTCTAGTTTTTTATTAGCAATCTCAACACTTTTAAATGAGAAAAGCTGTTTATGAAATTCATATTCCTAAATGTAATCATATGTTCCAATACAAAAAGTTGCTTCCATGAGAATAATATGTTTTTCGTGGTTCTAAGCTACCTCCCCAACAATTTTTCAGCCTAATCAGTTGAGCCGATCTTGAGTTATAAATAGTGTAACGCACACAACTCTCTTTTAATATATTATGTATAGACTTTACAATAGTATGAATCTACAATAAATTGTTAAGTTTACATTAAACTATCATTCTCATCAAACTATTTAAGTACTAGGTATAAAGTTAATTTTAATCATTAAGCGGTTATTCATTGGAAACCTGTTGGTGAAAATTAATAAAGACTTTTTAAATGCAAAGAAAGCTAGATAATGTTCAAAACTAGTTGATTAAACCACATACATACAATTCCTTGCTTGTTTCATAAAATGTAACAGGTATGACAGGTGGCAGGTACATTTGACATATCTACAATTCTACAAATTTTTGTTTCATGAAAGTTTTAAAATTTACAATTTTATGTCAAATATATTTTACAAATATGTCAATGTCTTGATAAATTTGTCAGATTAATGTTACATAAAAGATTTTTTTACATGCGTTTTTGTGGCAAATTGTCAACTTTATTAAAAGATGTAAAACATGACACAATTTACAATTCTAAAATTGTCACCTGTCGAATAGTATAGTTTACAAATAATGAATTGTTTCTGACAAATTTGTCAAATTGTCGGAATTGTCAAACCTGTCACTTTTTATGAAACAGGCCGAAGTAGGAAATTTAATGACACTGTTGACATAACATAACAGCATACAGTAGATAAAATATATTATCTCCTTCATGAATTTGTTTTATATCATCCCTTTTCAAAATGAAATTCCCTCAATTAAAATTTCTTCCCCAAAACAGTTTAAGGTGTTATGTATTTACTGTATGTATTTACCAAAGCAACTTCTTGCTATAGATTACTCTAATCTATACTTATTTAATATGCTAAGGGATTTTTTTGTTAAGAGAACTCCAACAATTCTCAACCGATTTCAAGTTTTTGGTGTCGTTGGATAGGGCTTGATCTGTAGTTGTTTCCACCAAAAGGTGATGAGAACTGTACTTAAAATATGGATGCTATCCACATATTAAATTTGAAATTTTCCCATTAGAATCACATTGGGATTGGGCTGAACATTTTAAACATCTGTTAATGTACAACTGTAAATATGTGTAGTTTTTTGTGATTACGGATATTCACAGTATTGGATTGGTCGAATGTCATTGATTTAGAACCAAATGTAACTTTTGAACTGTATCAAAATAAATTGCTCGATTTCGAGCAACAAGTATACTAGTGTGAAATAATAGACTAGCCAGCCAACAAATTTTAACATCTGTTTTCTTACTTCTTTTCTACCTGGCTTACAGTTGTAAATAACAACCTGTCACACTTTCCTCTTTAAATATTATTTTTATTTTCATTTGCCAACAACGTGGACCTCCCTTTCCTGTAACCTATTTCTGTTAAACTTCCCATTGGTCCAAAAACAAAACCAAAATATTTTTCATCCAGTAGTTTTTTGTCTAAATTAACTTACTTGTTTAAAACAAAGGAAAATGCCCAACTCAAATTTCTATTTATATAATCTTTTAGATATAAAAAAAACCCATAAATGTTAAATTAAAAAGAGGTGTCTGAACTTCTTTTCTAAAGATATATAATAAATACTGTGATTATTAAAGTGCCACTTTTGTCCTTGCTTCTGCTGCTCTTAATTTTTCTACAAATAATTTTTTTTTTTTTAGTTTTAGCTAGTTAGTTTTAGCTAGTTTCAACTTTTAACAACCAAGGCGACCAAACATAGATGAAGTTAGCTAAATTAAAATACATACCTTTTCTGAATACTATTGCAAAGAATCAACATTTAAAGTTTTTTTATGCATTTGCAAACCCTTTCTTGTTGAAGAGTAATTTAAATCATGTTTCAGCATATTTATTTGAGTTTTCAGATTGTGTATAACATGAATTACCCTACTTTTATAACACTTTCTTTTTTTAACAGCTAATGGAAGTGGTGATAAAAATGATGATCCTGTAATTGAAGTGGTGGACAATGAAGACACTAATTCAAATGACATCGAAGTACTGAAAGTTCAACCCGATGTAGAAGTGATTAAAGTACAACCAGCAGAGGGTAAATCAGAAGATGGGGGAGGGGATCAGAAGGAAAATTCCCCTTCTCATGTGGAAGAAAAGAAATCAATCCCCGCCCCTTCTCTGCTCCATTCTGCGCCTTTTAGTGCTGAGCAGTTGCAAGGTATTTAAAATATTTCGGTTTCTAGTTTAACTATTAAACTTTTTTCATAAAAATTTGCTTTATAAAATTGTGGTGGTAAAAATAATCATTTAAAACGTAAATGAACCAACTTACATTATACAGGGTGTCCACGGTACGAGAATTGCGGGAAGAGCGGGAGTCTTTATCTGCATGAAAAATGCGGGAATTATACTGGAATTTCCAAAAAAATGTGTGATTTTTCAAAATAATCGAATAAAAAGACGCTAGTGCCCGCCGAATGGAGACGTCCGTGTTCGCGAAATAAGAGATGACGTCACTGCCGAACGGAGCCAACGTCACCACAGAACGGAGAAGACCTTTACCGCCAAACGGAGACAACCATTATCGCCGAACGGAGACAACCGTCACCACCGAATTTAGACGTCCATATCCGCCGAAAGTGGACGCGCTTGTTTGCCGAACGGAGACAACCGTGGCCGCCGAATGGAGACGCTCATGCCTACTGATCGAAGACGCTCGTATCCGCTGAACAGAGACATCCGTCATCGTCAAACAAAGATGTCCGTCACCGCCGATTGGAGACTCTCATGGCCGCCAATGAAGGCGCTCGTATCCACCGAACGGAGACGTTCTTTCCCGTCGTTGGAAGACGTATCCGCCGATAGAAAGACGCCCCTATTAGCCGGTCTTTGGACTTAATGGTCATCAGGTCTGCTTATTGTGTTGATTGAATCCGCCAGTCTTCGTCAATAATGTCTACCGACTGGGGCGATCGTGTTCGCCTTTCTTAGGCAATCATATATCCGTCAACGGAGATGATAGTGTCCGCCGGTCTTAGGCAATTATATCCGCTGACCAAGATGGTCATGTCCGCCGGACTTAGGAAAATGAGTCCGCCAATCTTCGGCGAACGTGTCTACGAGTTTTACTGGGATAATCGTGTTCGCCGACCGAGGCGATCGCGCCCCCGCTCTTAGGCGATTATATCTGCCGACCGGGATGGTCGTGTTCGCCGACCGAGGTGATCACGTCCGCTGCCCTTAGGCGATTATATCTGCCGACCGGGATGATCGTGTTCGCCGACCTGGGCGATCGTGTCCGCCGCTCTTAGGCGATTTATCTGCCGACTGGGATGATCGTGTTCGTCGACCGGGGCGATCATGTCTGCCACTCTTAGGCGATTATATCTGCCTACCGGAATGATCGTGTTCGCCGACCGGGGCGATTGTGTCCGCCGCTCTTAGGTGATTACATCCGCCGACCGGGATGATCGTGTTCACCGCTCTTAGGCGATTAAATCCGCCGACTGGGATGATCGTGTTCGTCGACCGGGGCGATCGTGTCCGCCGCTCTTAGGCGATTTATCTGCCGACTGGGATGATCGTGTTCGTCGACCGGGGCGATCATGTCTGCCACTCTTAGGCGATTATATCTGCCTACCGGAATGATCGTGTTCGCCGACCGGGGCGATTGTGTCCGCCGCTCTTAGGTGATTACATCCGCCGACCGGGATGATCGTGTTCACCGCTCTTAGGCGATTAAATCCGCCGACTGGGATGATCGTGTTCGTCGACCGGGGCGATCGTGTCTGCCGCTCTTAGGCGATTATATCTGCCGACCGGGATGATTGTGTTCGCCGACTGGGGCGATCGCGTCCGCCGCTCTTAGGCGAATACATCCGCCGATCGGGATGATCATGTTTGCCGAGCGGGGTGATCGTGTCCAGCACTCTTAGGCGATCATACCCGCCGACCGAGATGATTGTGTCTGCCGCTCTAACGCGACCATGTCCGCTGAGCTCTGGTGATCGGAGGCGCTTGTCTCTTACCTTTGTGACGTTCTCCGGGCCTCAATTGATTGAACATCAATAATTTTTATTATGAATTGCTATACACCTTTTGAACTATATCTGACTTAACAAAATAGCAGTATAACCGGCGGGAAATGCGGGAAATATACGGGAATTTTGTGAAGTTAATTTTGTGGACACCCTGCATACGCTTTGTACAACACAGCCTAGCTTCGCGGCGACTTTCAATCCCAAACAAATCTCAATTGTTGATTGCTCAATTGTTATTCCTGTTTCTGTCAATATAATCGTTCTTAAAGTAGTGCTGGATTATCAAGCGTGCTGGATTATAGGATGCCAGATTACTGGAAGTTTACTACAGAAATTATTTTATAACTTCATTAAAACAGACTAAAGATATGAGAATTATTTTAAAAAATTATTCTACAATATTTTGATCTATCGATTTATTTTTATTTACGGTATTTTGGTAATAATAGTAGTTTTCATCACTAGGACGGAAAGTGGCTGTTTTCTGTGCGCAATCGCGATTAAGCACAGAAAAAACACTTTCCGTCTGTGTGATGAACGTTTTTCATCATGCTGCAAAAAAATCAAATGGATAACTCATTTTAAAGTAAATTAACTCAAATCCCACAATCTGTTTACGTTTATTAGTTGACTTCAATCTTAATTTAATTATTCCTTATAAACAGCTGATATATACGTTGAAGTAAAGAAATGTCAAAATCTTGCTTTAAAACTGTAGTCTGCAAGTAGTTTTTTGTTTACATTGACCTTATTCACTTTGAATTAGTTTGTCGCTTTGATTAAGATCAAAACAACTTTTGAGGTTACCGCCCGGCAAAAATTAACAGATGTTTTTTTGGTGCACTTACAAAAAGGCTACAGAAAATGAAACTTTCTAGACTAAATACAGGCCAGAAAACGGCTGTTTTACGTGCAGTATGATGAAAACCATACATATTTAATATCTTTTAACCTTTAGTAATCATCAAATATTTTACAATTCAAAACATACTGTAATGTAACAAATAGGCCTAGCCTAATTTTGACATATTGTTTGTTTACCTAATATTGCATTACAACTAGGCCTAGCCTATGGGTTGATTTGATAATACTGTTCAATATCATGTTTGTATAATATCTACACTTTACACGGCTGCGTGTCACGTCTTCGGACTGTGCTGCGGACCGAACACTAACATCTACATTCTACACGACTGTGTGTCACGTCCTTGGACTGTGCTGTGGTCTAACACTTACAAAAACACGAATCACAAATTTTCTCTTGAATTGGATTAGCCTTGGCAAAGAACCGCCCTTGAGATCTCATTGCTCAGAGTTAAGCACATTGTAAGAGCTAGTTTGAGGCATCACAAGTAAATAAACATAAAAAATATACAAAAACCACATAGGTAACATTACAATACCTTTTACATTAAATTATAATCAAATTAGGTGTGTAGGCTGAAAATAACAATAGCTTATTCCCTATGGAAAATTCGCTAAAATTCAAAACAAATATGTCAAACCAAATCAGTAATTCAAAGTCTTCTCATTAACCCAATTATAAAAAAATGGCTACATAAAATTATAAAATTAAAAAAAAACAGGTTATATTAGAAAAAGATTTATTTAAAAATTAATTAGCAGAAGTTTTCAAAGCCAATTTGCATATTTAGTGAAGAGTTTAAAAATTATGTTATTACTGGGCAATACTATAATAATAATAATCATACTTATAATGCAACAACCACCACTGTTGTTTATGTTCAATACAATTATGTTTCACACTATTGTGATTTTGTAGGTAACTTTTATTGCATTACATAAGGTGTGGAAAGGAACGAAAATTGTTATGGAGCCGTGGTTATTGCAGTATAATAATACCTGCTAAGATTATACATTTTGTTGAAGATACTTACATTCATTTTCAAATTTGGACACTCCTCAAGTTATCTTCCCGTTACGACTAAAACATCAATTTAATGTTGCACTGCTGCATTCCAATGGTCCTTATCTTTGTGTCATGCTACTTTGAACTGGTTCAGTTTCCTATCTTCTTTGTTGTACGGCTTTTTTGATCTGGTTCAATTCCTTTTCCTTTGTCGCACTGCAACCCCGCGCCTGTTCAGTTTCTTAACTTCTACATTTTATAACTATATTACAATTGTTCAGTTCTTTATTTTATACATATACTACTGCTAATATATCTGGGCTCTTTGCCTTTATTTTTTACATCACAAACATAATCCTTTTTTTTTTGTATTCTACTGGTATATATTGGGGCAATTTAATGCCTTTATTTTCATACATCACAAACATAATCCTTATTTTTATGTATACTACTGGTATATATTGGGGCAATTTAATGCCTTTATTTTCGTACATCACAAACATAAACCTAATTTTTATGTATACTACTGGTGTATATTGGGGCAATTTAATGCCTTTATTTTCATACATCACAAACATAATCCTTATTTTTATGTATTCTACTGGTATATATTGGGGCAATTTAATGCCTTTATTTTCGTACATCGCAAACATAAACCTAATTTTTATGTATACTACTGGTGTATATTGGGGCAATTTAATGCCTTTATTTTCATACATCACAAACATATTCCTAATTTTTGGATATATTAATGCCATAAATTAGGGCACTATTTTGTGCCTTTATTTTTTACATCAAAAACATTTGATTTAAAGTAATTAACAAAACAATATGTGATTAAATATAAATAATTGCTGGTGCTTTGTCTTCCATTTCGTCCCAATACTATGACGTTGGACTGCTACATTCATGGACATCTACCCTGCAATTGTTTAATTCCTTAGTTGCTACAGTATATATTGATATTGATCTATATTTTACTTCTATTTTATATATATGTATATAAATTATGTTTTTAATAAGTTTGCAAGCCATGCTTCACTGGTAAAAATATATTGGGGTTTCATTTAGGGGTGAGCGAGAACTAATTTATGAAGTCAAATTGACTCGAGCCGAGTTTTTGAAGAATAACCCTCGCAAGTTTCAAACTTTTTTGAGTTGAGCTTTTCTAAATATTTTTAGTTTTATCAACATCCAGGTACAAAACTCATCTATCACAATGTCCATCGATCTTGCGTGTAGAGTTCCTGACAAATCAGTTAAATAAATGATAATCATCAAAGTCTTGCACTATAATACATTTTGAATATTAATGTGTCACAAAACTAATCAATGCACAAAATTTAAATTTATTTGTTTACATAAGAAACAATTAAGAAATGTTTTATAGTACTGATTTTAGTTTACAGACATCTCTCGCTCAAAGATGACAGTGCAGAGTTACATGTGAGCGGCATTTTGTTTCAACAACGCCATCTGAAGTTATTTTTTATCTTGCTTGGATGAATATGTAACCAGTGTACACATCTTGAAACAACCACTTTTGTTTCTTAAAACATAATATAATAAGTTGATCATAATAACAAAATTTCATGGCTTTTCTTCAACAAATGATAGAATTTCAATCTGGTCAAGGGTTTCATTTATTCCTTATGTAAAAATCTGTTTATAACTTTCACCTCAGGAAAAACTTGATTCTTACAAAGAGGTTTTTCCAAAATTTCAAGTTGAGTCGAGTACAATACTACAAACTCGGCTTGAAAAATATTCGACGCTCGAGTACTCGCACACCCCTAATTTCATTCAACTTATACTGTGGCCTAGGGCTATTTCGATGCATCAACATATTGTTTTGGATGTCACACGATAAAAAATGTATTGATTTGATTTTTTTTCCAAAAAATTAATTGACCCATATTATTGATAAATCCTCTGTTATAAAATATCTAATTTTAACGATTTGCTAACATTAATTTTGTTCCTTTGGATTCCTATGCTAATCATTTGCAAGAAGTAGATTATTTTTTGCGGGTAGTGTCCCAAACTTGCCAAAGTTGAAAGTGATTCCTAATGAAATAGGATTTTTGCCTGCCTCGCAAAAAAAGAATCCAATTTAAAGCCATGTTTGGAATTGTTCAAAGAAGCCCAGGCAATATTTATATAAGAAGAATGAACCCATAATACACAGATTACAATAATACATCTTCCAAAAACAAATTTCACTAAGGCAGTAGGCCTACAAAGCTATGACCTTAGATATGCAAATTGGCTTCTTAAATTTATGCTAATTTTAAACCGTAAATGCAACAGTTTTTTATTAAAATTAACTGAAAAGATATCTTAGCTTTCCGATGACTTGATCTTTCAGTATCACATTTGGTAGGGATGTGTTGGTTAATATTTTCTTGACTATTTACTGCACAGAGGTAGTAAAATCCACAGGTAGAATTCAGCTTATGTTCCAAAGAAAACAATGACCTCCTAAAAAGAAAAACAAAGTACCACGTTAAAAACAATGTAGTGATTTTTTTCTTTATTGTTAAAAGCCTAGTTAGCCCTTGGTACGTTGCTTACACCTACAAAATACTTCTAAAAAAAGGTTTTATTAAAAGATTGTGTGAGGCAGAAACACCGCTGTAAAATTAATAACATTGTTTAAATTTTAATATTATATGTAGTATCAGGAACTGATTTGGTTATAGGTTGGAAATGAGACTATTGCTGGAACTTTAACAAGTTCGAGGAAAAAAAATTAATGGAACCCTCAAAAAATTCAATGGAATTAGTAAAATTATCGAAAAACAGCACCAAGTTTGTAAAATTATTCTATTGTTATGTTAGACCAATGCCTAAAACTTAACTGCCCAACAAACAATTCATAACTGCTACCAGTGGTTTATTACCTGATTAGCTACAATTCATAACTGCTTCCAGTGGTTTATTACCTGATTAACTACAATTTATAACTGCCACCAGTGGTTTATTACCTGATAAAAAATATTAGTGCTCCAAATCCGCAAAAATAAAGTGTAAACGACTTAACCTGGCACTGCTCTGTTCCACTGCCAATTGTTGATTATTCATAAAATACTAAATTAATTCAAGACCTTCCAATACAAAATTAATCGTAATTTTCAATTGATAAATGAAAATATCATACTCTATTCTATTCTATAAATGTGTAAAAAAACACTAAATTTTTTTAGAAATTTTTGTAAGAATCATCTCTAATTTAAAATAAAATTCCTTAGCAACCAAAACAATAATGCATCAAGGCCGTAAAAATACTTCCTTTTTTATTTATAGTAACTTTAAACCAAGCAAAGTAATATAATATGTTTCTGTTTCAAATCAAATAAAAATTGAAATAAACAGCCTATTTGCAAGCCAAAATATAAAGAATTAAAATGTTTCTTTTTTCTTTTTTTTTATAACTTTTCAGTGATTGTAATTTTTGTTAATTTCTCTTTAGTATTATTCTAATTTTTTATGAAACACTTCATTTTGAGTGGTTTTCAATAAAAAAATATTGTTGATATGTGAAACCTATCAAACCAATCACCATCAGAGTTCTGTGTTGACTTGTACATTACAATATGTATTTTTCTTTATTTTTTAGCGAATTTCCCTATCTAGGGAATACACTATTACAGTAGTAGCCATGGAAAGACCTAAGTCCGGGACCATGTTACTTTTTCATGTTGAGGTGCCCAGAAGCCAAAAGCATAATTCGTTCATTTTCATATATATATATATATATACATAAAAAATGTTTGACAAGGATACTCAGTTTACTTTATTAATATTTTTTAAAATATATATATATATATATATATATATATATATATATATATATTTTAATTTCCAGGTCTATTTTAATGAGTTCGCAAACCAGCATTGTCGGGTTATGGGAACGGGGTTTTATGGGGTTTCAAAGTGGTCAAAAATGGGTTTTTGGCATTTTCGGACCTTAATTTTTTTAATTCATCAATTTTAACTAAAACCATTTAAAAGAGCTTAAAAAAACAAACAATTTGGTATTTGAATTTTTATCTTAGCATAACTGGCTACGGGGAAAATCCAAAAATGTGTTTTCCATGCTATTCTTATGGGAAATCAAGAAAACCCTATATCTAGCTTATTTATTGACATAACTTAATCAAATTTGGTATGTACGTTATCTAGATAAGGTTTAACTTATACTTGCTTCCAAAACCCATATGGCGGCAAACCTACATACTAACCCCCATGGGGTTTATGGGAAAAATAAAAAATTGCCAGAGCTTGACTTATAGTTCACTTTTATATATTATATCAAAATTCCGGATAAAATTACAAATTGTGTCGGAGATTGTTGGACAATCAATAAATAACCCTATTCCAACCACTTTCACTGTTTTAGTTAACCACACAGTATAGTATAAATTTTTTACTAGTATAAAAGGTAATAAATTTTAAGAAAACTGAATTTTAAAATTAAAATATGGCGTGATACCATGCTCAATAGCTCTAAAATGGAACTTTATCTGTTTGAGCAGGTGTGAATATAACAATGGAGGATTTCCGTGTGGCGTTGAAAACAGTGCAACCCTCAGCTAAAAGAGAGGGCTTTGCTACCGTCCCAGATGTTCGGTGGGAAGATATTGGCTCTTTGCAAGATATCAGACAGGAGCTTGAAATGGCTATTCTGGTATGTTCAATATTTTATACTGTAAATTGTGTCCCATCCAAAAATGAATTCTATATATCTTGGAGGCCTGCCTGAGATGTTTCATGGAAGCTCCTCCGTGTGTCTACGCAGATGACACAAATATCACAATTTCTGGCAAAACAAATGAAGAAATTGAAATCTCATCTTTTACAAATCTTTCAGTTGTCAAAGACTTTTTGCAAAACAAAAATCTATTTCTAAATTAAAAAAAAATCTAACTTTGTTTCTTTTTACACAAAACAAACTAGGTCAAAAATTACCCCTAATATTTTGTTAGACAATGATAGATTAGATCAGGTGGAAAAAACTAAGTTTCTTAGACTAATAATTGATGAAAATCTAGCTTGGAATGACCACATTGATCATGTATGTAAAAAGATATCATCAGGACTTTTTGCGTTGCGCCAAATGGCTAAAGTTTCAAATATTAATACTTTAAAAACAATTTATTTTTCACTAATCCATTCGCATCTTGCTTATGGTATAAGTATTTATGGAGCAATAACAAAGAAGAACTTGGATAGAGTTTTATTACTTCAGAAAAAAGCTTTAAGGATTATTTTTAAATTAAAAAGAACTGACTCGGTCAAACAGTATTTTTCAGATTTCGGTATACTAACTGTCTATGGACTGTATATTCTTTAAACAATAATGTATGTAAAACAATATCATCCAAATCAAATTTCAGCTAACAATGGTCACCAATATGACACAAGATTAAATCGGAGGGTGGAGTCTCGTAGACTGAAATTTTATGAGAAGAAAACTCCCTTCATGGGCAACAAATTTTTATTTTAATTACCTCAGGACATTTTCAATAAAAGTGAGATGACAAAATTAAAAAAAAAAAAAAAAAAAAAAAAAACAATTAAAAAATTACCTCATTTAATTGTCTCTATATTCTATAGATGAATTTTGGGAAACAACAAAATCCCTCCTCTGGATAGTATTTATGTATTAAGAATCGCTTTAATTTGTATTAAGAATAGCAGTTTGTTTGTATATTTTAATAATTTTTGTATCTAGTTTTAGTTTTATTTTTGCTGATTGTTAATTTTATTTGTTCTCCCTGCAATTTATAAAAAAATTATGTATAGCTTTTCATGCAGGATACATTTATGGGTTAAACTTTATGCAGGATACACAATTTTTAGTTATATCATTGGCGAATGAATGGAAATTGAACGAATGTATCTCTGTATGTTTGAATGGCTGAGTGAAAGCAAAATTTTATTATTATTTTTATATTTTAATTGAACCAAATGACTTGCAATACAATTCCTGTAATTGTCAACTGCAATAAAATGATTATTATTATTATGGGAATCTGTATTAGGCCCTTTATTAATTTAAATTAGTTTATTTAAGTGACTCTATTCGATGTACTATGTGCATTATTTGAATAAAGAATTTTTGATTGATTGATTGAAACTAATTTTATTGCACATTTACGTAGGGCTAAAATTAGTATATTTGAATCTCAGATCAACTGTCTTAGACCTGGCATTTTTGTACCATTTGTTATGTATTGTACCGTATTTTCAAACCAAAGGCTATGTGAGTTAGCCTGGTATAGTTGCGTAAGCTGCATATTTTTTTTATAGTTAAATGGTTTATAACTTTATTCGGCTATCAATTATATGTTTGCAACTACTGGATAATCAAATCCAAGACCAGCCTGGCTTAATATTTTGACAGGCTTGTAATTTATTTTATCTGATTATAAATTTTTTTCTTTACGATCCTTAATCCTTATATCATATTATGAGTTATAAACTGGCTAATCAGCTTGGCAAGTGATTGACCTGTAATTTATCCATCTGATGCATCTATTTTAATTCTAAATCGTTTAATATAGGGATGGATTGTTTTTACCAAGACTGGCAGATTAACCTGGCACCACTTCTTTTAGGTTTCCACATCTGATTATAAATATTGTTAGATTCTACTGGGTAGGTGTTCAATGTAAGATCATTCTTTATTATAAGTTTTGGTAGGTATATTTAAACATTATTTGTAAAAATTAACATTAATTAAAAAATATACATTTCAGACTTGAATCACGGTTTTGATCATACAAAGACTGGCGTGTTAGCCTGGCACAATTCTGAATGTTAATACTGCAAACTAAAAGTTGATTGTAATTGTTTTAGAGAAAATTAAAGCGCTAATGAGTCTTGACTTGTTTATCCGTATGGTGAGGTGTCGCTCTGAGCTTCCACGTTAAATCAAAATATCCATTGGCTAAACGAGCCCTGGAGACACCCAGCTCGACTTGAGCTATCGGAAATTATTGTGACGAGGAAATTAGATCGTTAACCTGATCTGTGACCCGTTAATTTCACACACCTGAAACTGCACGTTACAGACTCTTAACTGAAATACACTTTTGGCCCACAGGTTTTGACGGAGATTTTCACAAGTTTTTTTGTCCCAATAAAAATGAATTATAACAGCCATTTCTATATTTTCAGTATATTTTCGATTCCAAATATTAATCACAATCAGTTTGAGTTTGATGACAGTTTTGTTTTTGTGCCTCCACAGGCGCCAGTCAAGTACCCCGCGGAGTTTGCCAAGATGGGCCTAGACCACCCGACGGGTGTGTTGCTCTGCGGACCTCCGGGGTGCGGCAAAACTCTGCTGGCCAAAGCAGTCGCCAACGAAGCTGGCATCAACTTCATTTCCGTCAAAGGCCCTGAACTGCTTAATATGGTGAGTAAAAATTATTCTGCTAAAAATTTACTGCTGACCTGAATGAATCGGTTTAGATAGTGGGAATTATTTAAAAACATTGAAAGAAAAGCAAAATTATTAAAAAAAAGTTATTTAAAAAACTGTGAAACGTAAAGAGAGGCCGTTATTTATTGGTTAGTGTTTTGGTATAGAGCTAAACTGTGTTATGGCCTAGGTAATCCTAAAAACTTCTTAAAAATTTACCTTTATATTAAACAGCTTACCAATACAATTTGCCTGTTTAGCCTTTCACAAGCCGTCACAATAATTGTCAGAGAAGCACCTTTCTTTACGCTAATTGTTTGTTTTGGCGATATTTGTATTCCACCAAGCTCACTCTCATAAGCTATTGAGTCTCTAATAACGAGTTCACTTTCAAGGTCTCTTATGAGTTGACATCTTGATATTACAGTAAACTCCCGGTCATCCGAGTCTCGGTTAACCGAGCCAGTCATTCTAAAATAACAAATATAAATAAAAATGTCAAAAGGGAGACCAATACGGCGAGGAGCAATATTTATTTGTTTATAAAAAGCGTGGTCGAGCCAAAGTCGCCTCTACTGGCTGTTGCTAGGTCGAGCCGTCATTTCTTGGAAGTGCGACTATGAGACATTCTAGGAAGTATCGCGGCACTCAAAATCCGTGAGTTTTCATACCCACCCGATATTTATTTGTTTATAAATAGCGCGGTCAAGCCGTAGACGCCTCTACTGGCTGTTGCTAGGTCGAGCCGTCATTTTTCGGAAGTGCGAAGATGACATTCTAGGAATTGTCGCGGCATACACACCAGACACTTGTCTCTTGGCTCAGTTGGTTCCGAACTCACACTGAACTCGGTTGGTGTTAGTCGCACTCGCGATAATCGTGGCTGTGTTTGTGTGCTTATTTTTGCAATTTATATTGATAACTTTGTTGCTATGAGTGGGAAACGAAAGAGGGTTGTGGTTTCTCTTGAAACAAAATTTAATGCTATTAAACATTTGGACTGTGGCGAATCGATTCAAAAGGTGGCTGCTGATTTGGGGGTTGGGGAAGTGACTGTTGGTGATTGGAGACGAAAACGTGAAGAAATAGAAAACTATGTTAACAAAAGTGTGAGTGGAGGTGGTGTTCCTAGTCAAAAACTTTGAAGAAGGGTGACTACGAACAAATGTCTGAAGCACTTTTTTTGTGGTTTTCCCAGCTTCGAGGGATGGGCAGTCCTGTGTGTGGGCCGATGCTGCAGGCTAAGGCACTTGAATTTCAAAAGAACTTTAAAGATGGTGAGGCATAATTTACCGCGAGTGAAGGATGGTTGGACCGATGGAAGAAGAAATATGGCATAAGGCAACTTAATATTACTGGTGAGAAACTATCAGCAGACTCATCTGAAATCACAGAATTTCTAAAGAAAACTGAATAAATTGTGTTCAAGAAAGGATTAACTTCAGACCAAATTTTTAATTCCGACGAAACGGGCCTAAACTTTTGAATGCTACATTTTAAAACCTTGGCTGCAAAATCCGAGAGGACTGCTCCTGGATTTAAAAAAAGCAAAGAGAGTGTGACGATTATGGCTACAGCTAATAGAGCTCTGGCTCATTGAAGTTAAGGCCTCTGCTTATTGGAAAGGCAAAAAATCCTAGAGCCTTTAAAAATATTAAAGTCAACTGCCTGCCAACAATGTACAACAACCAAAAGAGCGCATGGATGAACTTTAGTGAGTGTTAGCAATTTTTATAAAGAATTCATACCTGTCACTGAAAAAAATAAGCTTTCCAGGAAAGCTGTTTTATTATTGGACAATGCGCCATCTCACCCTGATGCCCAAGAACTGTGCAGTGGTGGAATTAAGGCAATATTTCTACTTCCTAATGTTACCTCACTTATACAACCTCTAGACCAAGGGGTTCTAGAAGCGATGAAGAGGAACTACCGGCGAAGGCTTCTCCAGATGTTGATTTCGAAGATAGACGAAGGAATGACTGTTAAGGATGCCTTAAAACAAGTCACAATAAAAGATGTGTCTTACTGGATTGCTTCTGCGTGGGATGAAGTAAAAACAACCACCATTCAAAAGTCGTGGAAAAATTTATTTGGCATAAATGGACCACCCAAAAAAGCGCCAGAACCCGAAAACGTGAGTGAACTATTCGGACTAGCCAATGAGTTACCTGTTGAAAATCAAATCAACATCGAAGACATTCATGATTGGTGCAATCAAGATGTTCAGATGGATACCGACGACGAAATCATTGAAATGGTAACTGGTGCCAAGGACAATGACGAAAACGACGATGTGGACGAGATAACTCCCAAAATATCATACACGGACGAAGCTCTATGAAGCTGCTCTTGCTTTCATAGAGCAACAAGAAGAGTGTACGCCACACGACATCCTTACTCTACAGCGATGGCGCAACATTGCTTCATCCAAGCGAGGGAACAGTTTATCTCAAAAGACGATAAAAGACTTTTTTGAGAAATAGTTATATTAGTTTTTCTTTCAATAAACCAGTTTTGTAAACTTTCACGGTGTTTTATGTATATTCCCCCCATAACTGTACTTAACCTCCGTATTATCCGAGTTTTCCCGTATCCGAGCTGGTCCCGGTCCCAATTACCTCGGATAATCGAGAGTCTACTGTATTTTTAAATAAATACTTCCATCCCAGTCACTGAATTTTCCAGTCACTTGCTTGGTCACCCATTTGGTCCCAGTCACTTTGGAATAGTGAGACTGTACTACAAAAAATAAGGATAAAACTTTAATTTTAATCAAAGCCAAATCTTTATTAATTCAATGTCCCTTCCAGTACGTGGGGGAGAGTGAGCGGGCTGTGAGACAATGCTTCCAGCGGGCAAGGAGTTCCCAGCCGTGCGTGATATTCTTTGACGAGATCGATGCGTTGGCACCCAAGCGCAACAACATGGAGAACGGAGCCAGCCGAGTTGTCAATCAGCTGTTGACGGAGATGGATGGGGTGGAGTCGAGGACGGGGGTGTTCCTGATGGCGGCCACCAACCGGCCCGATATCGGTGGGTCCGTTACGTTTTACTGTTACAGGATTTGCTGTGTTCCTTTTTCAAGTCATAATCATACCCAGAGTGGCTGAAAAGTAAATTAAACAACATTTAGAGCAAAAAACATCTGTAATTATCTCACAATTGGCTCTTGTTTCCTTGGTTAGTTTTAGCTATTCTGATTGGCCATAAAAAGTTTCAAAATTGACAGATTATACCTGTTAAACATCTGATTCTTTGTTGTTTGCCATTAAAACCACTTTGATTTGATAGTCTTTAATCAACTATTGAGATTGGTTATTATAGGAACGTCGGATAGGTGTGGGTAAAATGGTAGGTAACACATGGGCAAGTGTAAACAAAGAGTGGTTAGCAAGGAGGAGGAATATAAGTAAAACTGCAGCTACCTGAACGTAACAAACATTTCTATCTTAGGAGCACTCTATTTATGTAGTTTCAACCTTGTTAGTAAACACTTACAGTTTTAGCGTTGAAAGGTTTTTAATTTTATCAATGTTGTGAACATTATTAGTTACATAAAAGTCAGCATAATTTTCATCTTTCCTTCTTTGGGGAAAAGGGGATAAAGAAGGGAGGGAAACATAAAAAATTTAAATAAATGTTTGGTCAAGCGATACTTCTTTTCAATCTCTGAAAAAGATTAATCACATTGATAAAATGAGAATTGGAACACTCTAAACAATTTGTGGTAAAAAACCGATGTATTCCTATTATTATTAAAGATATTTTGTATATAATTTCTACTGTTAATTTGTTTTTGGGTATTGAACATACAATACAGTGGAACTTAAAAGTCAAAGCCCCAAGGAACAAATTGGAATTTCCTAACCATCCAAAGTATATTTTACAAAATGTTTATTTTTGTTAAGGCCAGTAGAAGGATTGCAATTACCGTTCATAAATTTTTGAACAAGAAAAGTTGCAATAATCGAGGTTTTACTTGGATCAGTACCGTACTGGGTAGGCAAAGTATTATGGGCATTGTATCTGATTATTGGAATGGATTTTCATCTATCAAGATCAATGAGGCCACCGCCAAAATCTGTTATAATAAATTCCAATTATAATAAGTATATTTAAAAATTATAACTTTTTTAACTGCCGAAGTTCATTTGCAGTTATTATATATACAGTAGAGGGTCAATTATTTGAACTAATTGGGACCAGGGATGGTTCAAATAGTCAAAATGTTCAAATGGTTAAACTCAAAAATTATTTATCATTTAGAACTACCAAAAAAAAAAAAAAAAAAAAAAAAAAAAACAGTTCATTGGCCGTTTTAAAATAAAAAATACTCTCAAATAATCTTTGGACTTTAATAAAAAGAGATCTAAACAAAAAATTGTTCATATTTCTTAAAAAAGATCTTAAAAATAGTTCAAATTTATAGTTATTTGTGCTTCTAGGGATTAAAGTACAATGTTTTCTCCCTCAAGGGAAAGTGTTGTCGCCCGAAGGCAAAGCCGAGGGCGACAATTTCCCTGAGGGAGAAAAGTACTTTAGTCCCTTGATGCACACAACATTTTTCCTCCACCTACACGAATAAAATTTAGGCCTAATAGGCCCACCCGTAGATAATATAACTTTACCTTCATATATATATGATTCCTTGCTCCGTCAAGCTGGATCTGTCACATCAACATAAAAAACACACAAGGTAGGCAATATCAATTTTAAAGAACACGAAAAAACAAAATATAATTTAAGCCTAGTCAAAAGTTTTACACTTATGTTTTGGACTTCTTAGGTTAATAGACTACCCAAGCGAAATGTAAACAAACACCTACACTACCACGGCCATCTCTAGTACTAGAGATGCTGCTCACCCACTGCTGACTGAATGGTTACATCGGCTACAGCTGCTATTAGTCAACAATGAGTAACGAAACAAATACAAGTAACAGCTGACTGTGGCTCATGTTCTTTTTAATCTCTCTTTTAATGTTATTCTTATGTAACTAACTTTAGCCCCGTGGTACGAAAAAACTTGAGTTTTCCCTTGGTAGAAAGATTAAGTATTCAAGTCACATGGGATAGAAATTAGTACTTTACTACTCTATTCCAAGGAGTAAAATACGGCTTTAGATAGTAGGTGGAGGAAAAATACATTTGTACTATGTTTGCTGTTTTGCAATCGGTTATTTTAATACCAAACACTGAATTAGTAGGCAATTCACGGATTCAGATAACTGACTGTTCGGATAATTGACTGTCTACTGCATTTAGTTTTATTGACAATTCATCGATGCAGCAATGCACTGACTGATGTGTCGTGTGTCACAGTTGATCCCGCGGTGATGAGGCCAGGTCGGCTGGACAAGGTGTTATACGTCGGACTGCCGGCGGCCGAGGACAGAGTAGACATCCTCCGAGCGCTCACCAAGGTAACTGAGATGAGAGGTACATGAACAGAGCATCAGTCATAAAGCCCAAGTATCTATTGGAGCTTTCAAATATTGCTTTGGTACTTCCAATCATCATTTTGTGGACAGACAAAAAGGGAAAGAATACATGAATACTATTAAACTTCCATTAGATTTCAACCTTAAGAGACTTCAGGTTGATTATACCCTAACTAAATAATTCATACTTTTTTTCTTGAGTAACAAGTCTTCTTTTAGTTTCTACCTTAGCAAACTTTGATAGTAAAAACAAATCTAAGGCATGGTTTTTTTAATTAGCTGACTTTTACATCATTATATATATATATTTTTAATAAATTGCTATAGTAAAGATTGTTTGCCATTGTTTTGATGAACATTCTAATAGATAACATTATTAGTATTACTGTTCTAATCTTACTTTTATTTGTGCATGTGAGTTGTTAAACATCATCATCCAAAATAATGTGAGATATTCCAGACTATCACTGGAATCAAAGCATTTAAAAAAAGACTTAATTTTCTGGCCTGTTTTTGTCCTTTTAAACATGCATCTCACTAAAAAAAACTATGTGTTCATTATTCCTGCAAATTTACCTTTATTTCTCTATTAACATGTACTCCAATAAATAAATGGATCCAAAAACTATTTAAGAACAAACCAGATTACATACATTTATTTTGAAAGGCCTACTCGCCAATTTGGCAAAGGTAAGATGTGTAACCTAATTTACTATGTCTAAATTAATAATAACTACTTAATTTCACTTTGAGTTTAGATTGTAATTTTAACGATGACGTGATGTGTGCGTAGGGAGGCAAACAGCCAGTTCTAGGCCCTGACGTGAGCCTAGCCGACGTGGGCAGGGACAGCCAGTGTGATGGCTACACGGGTGCCGATTTGGCAGCACTGGTGCGCGAGGCAAGCATGCAGGCAATCAAGGAGTACATGCAGTGCGACCAACGCGACAACTCCAACCTGCGAGTGTGCGGTCGACACTTCACCTCGGCGCTGACAAAAATACGACCTTCCGTCTCTGAAAGAGTGAGTTGTCTAAATCCATTTCAGATTTTTTTATGTAGGTAGAATAAGTTTACTATTAAGTAGAGTGTATCAAGTGGGATTTAAGAGGGTTTGACTCACAAATTTTACTCAACTTGGTTCTAAGTTTCAAAAGGGAATATGTGTTTGACCACCTACTTGGCTGCAGGAGTGTTTAGGCAAAGCCCTTAAAGGGTAATTTTGTAGATATATGGTACAGTGAACTCTCGATTATCCGCGGAATTGGGTGGCGTGGCTGCCGCGGATAACGAAAATCGCGGATAATCCGTAAACATGTTGAAAATGGAAGAGAATAAAAGAGAAAACATTTATAACATGAAAAATCAATTTATTTAATACAGTACTACGAAAAATAATGTAAAAATGAGTACAGTAGCTTAATTATTACACCCTCTTTAAAAAGTCAGTTGTTTTTGTTTCTTGCTTTGGAAACACTTTTTTATCCGTGATTGAATTTTTCGTAACACAAGTTTTTTAGCTAATTGCGCATCTTCGTCCTGTTCCTCTAAATAATGGAGCAGTCCGTAGACGTCCGCAACGAAAAATACCAACCAGGCAACACAATTACTAAACACGATAAAAGACGAACAATACAGTAAACATCGACCTGCCAGCGTCAGCACTCACTCGATACTGATGTCGATGTGTCAGATGAGAGGGGATAGTTTGGACACGTGAGTAGGCGGGGCCTACGGCTGTAGGTGGGAGAGAAAGTGGATAGGAATGGTGGGAGGGGGAGTTCAGTGACCTTGGAGTGAACACCTGCGTATTGTCAGTGGCTCGGAGATTGCGTGCCAGCCTACTTTCCGAGTTCTGAGAAGGCCTGCGCGCGTTTCGCTAAAAAAAAACTTGTCAGTCTGGTCTAACTTTTTATTAGTGCGTATTTCATCACCTTTTGTAACATGCGCGGATAATCCGCACCGCGGTTAATCCGCTCGCGGATAATCGGGAGTTTACTGTAGATGACTTTGTACTCACTAAGTCATTAGGGACTACCAACTTGAATAGTCAAAGGTGTCTTGTGTCCAAAACTGACCATTTCATTAATTAGTCACAAATTATTAGTGAACCAAGGCTTTTTCCATCTGGCTTGAGCGGAGGTCATGACTGGATGAAGGATAACATTTGCTCTCAAACATTTCTTCCTTGATGCATCAGACCCACAATGGTGCTTGGAGATATAGTGACATCGTGACAACAGTGGAATTGGCCAAAGTACTTGAAGAAAATGCGATGAACATCATTCCCACCCCTCTGTGCTATACTTTCAAAGAGGTGCCCTAATCTTCTCCTAAAGTTTTAGTAATAATATTCTAATTTGAAATTATAACAATGTTTTGTTAAAAATTGTGCACCACACTAATTGTTTCTTAACCATAAACAAAAATGTCTTTAAGGAGAGATTGGTTAGACAAAACAGGAGAAAGGATTCAGCTAGCTTACCTGAGAATTGTTCAGGCAGCATATAGACACACACAACAAAATACACATTTTAACACTAATATTTCTTCCCTATGTAGGAATTCTTCAGAGTAGATGAGAAAGAAGAGACTGAGTTTTCAGTTGGAGATTTAAACTATCCTTAGTCAGTGTTGCCAACTGTCTGCATTAAATACTATCACTGTAATATTTCTAACATTATAAGAAAAAAGTTTACACTATCAAAGTTCATTTAGACTATTGGTAAGCTAGGTGAGGAAAGGGTTTTGTTGAGGTTGGGTTATCCTACATTTAGGTTTTTGGGATTTCTGGAATCTGTGACATATTGGTATGCCAATTCCCATCTTCTCAGCATGGAGCTATTACATTGTTCTTTTGGGAGGGATTTTATGGCTTTAGTTTTAAAACATTTATCAAAGTCCAGGTTGTGTTGGTCTGCATGAAGGGCTATGGACTTATTGTTATGTGTTTTGACATTTTGTCTTTGTCCATTCGTCCTTTTTCTTAGAGTTTGGGTTGTGAGTTAGGAAATGGGGTGTCCAGTTTCCACCCTTACAAACTTTTCCAGGTTATTTAGCATGCCAAAACAAACAGAAAAATCATACAAACATATGTCCTAAAATGCTTCATTAAGCCGCTAGCCACCATTTTGTTTTTTACACTTAAGAATTTTTATTTCCGTAACGGGTTGTGGTATTGTGTTTATATTTGGCATGTACCTTAAACACACCAATGCTCATTAAAAAAATATGTATATTATTTTTTTCCTATGTATGTTTCAAAATGGCGGCCATTTAAAGTTTTTAAACTCAAATATCTCAAAAACGGCAAATTTTATAAAAATGTTACAAGTCACAAAAAAGTTAAAAAAGAAATTATATAAACAGTAATACCAAGTTTGTAAGAATCGGACAACAAATAACGGAGTTATTGTGGTTTTTATGCAGAAAAACACTGATTTAGCAATATTATTAATGCCAATTTAGGTTATTTTAAGAGAAAAATCTCAATAACTCCGTTATTTATTGTCGGATCATTAGAAACTTGGCATTACTGTTTAGATAATTTATTTTGTCAACTTTTTTGTGTTTTGTAATATTTTTATAAAATTTACGGTTTTTAGATATTTGAGTTTGAAAATTTAAAATGGCCGCCATTTTGAAAATATACATTGGAAAAAACCATATTTTTTTCTGAAAATGAGCATTGGTGTGATTAATGCCAAATATAAACTCAATACCACAACCAGTTACGGAAGTAAAAATTCTTAAATGTAAAAAACAAAATTGCGGCCAGCGGCTTAACAAAGCATTTTAGGACATATGTTTATATGATTTTTTGTTTGTTTTGGCATGCTTAATAACCTGGAAAAGTTTGTAAAGGTGGAAGCTGGACAACCTGTATATTGGGCTTGACAGGATGTTGCACTCTGACCGGTATATGAGGTTTTCATTATTGCAGGTTATGTGGTTTGTTATGTTGTATTCCTCCCTGTGGATGGTGCTGGTGAAAAACTTTAGAGGCTGGTGAATGTTACAAGTTTTACATTTCTTCTCATTACAGGGGTATGAACTGGGCGGAAATTTTCCTGGCGGGTCTAAGGAAGGATCAGGAAGTTTGGGGTGGACTTGGTTTTCCTGTTTGGTTTTGTTGGTTTGTGAGGGTGGTTTAGTGCTGCTTCTATTAGGGCTCTTACTTTGTGTGGAGGGTAGCCTCTGTCTTCAAAAGCTTTTTTCAGCTGGAAATATATTTTTGTTATTAAGTATCTAGGTTAAGACAAGTTTGTAGCAAGTCTAGTGCCCAGGCAAAATTACATGTAAGGGCATCACTAGAGATTGTAAATAAATAAATACCCAGCAGGAGAGAATAATCTGCTCTAACGTTCCCAGTATCTAGACTAGCAACTAAGTTAGTCATTTTCTGTTTTAAGCATTTTATTCATGGAGAGACCATAAAATAGCGCATACACATCGTTTTGATTTTAAATTAATATGTTCCATGATAAAACTTTTACGTAGTGGCACATACACTGTCAGTACGACATCAATTACAACACAGTAAAAGTATTAAAATGTATGTCTATGGGGTGACGGATAACAGAGTGATGGTTAAAAGAGTGACGGTATATCAAGTTTCTACTGTATGCTATAATGTGCAACTTAAATTAATCTTCTGAAATTTTTACATTTGAGTTATAAGTTAAAAATATTTTAAGAGCTGGAAAAAGCTCACCCATGTTAAAATGTGGAATAAAATATTCCCATAAGATTAACTTTGGAACATTCTTGGACTTTGGGGCAGAGCCCTAAGACAATAATTTAATTGCGTAGTTAAGAAGAAGAACCTTATTATAACAACACATATAACAATAATACAAATTTTAGTGTAATTAGCCTCTGCCGTTTTCATGTGAAAAGCGATTAAAGATTGGATTTTTCGTGTAACTTTACTACTTTGACATACTCTAAGGCAAAGCTTTCCTGGTTGTTAAAAACCTTCACACTACCAAAGTCCATGACAGAAAAAAATTTACAAGATTCAGTAAAACCGTTGTCTTGTTATAAGCGAACAAATTATTATCAATATGCCTTACCGAGAAGCATACAAACAGAAAGAAAGACACACAGAAAATGGGATGAGACAAGTTTGATTTTTTTTGCATTAAGCGTAAAAATAACAAAAAAATTAATTACTAAAAAAAATTAAAATGTAAATGTAAAAATAAAAATGAGTAGATAAAACTCAAACAAAAGGTAGATGAAAAAGACAATAGTTATGATTCACCGTAACTATTATTCGTTTATCAACTATTATTATTATTCATTGTTAACTAAATCACTAATTTTATTTATATCAAGACCAAAACAAATTGTAAAATATTCCAATTGCAGACAGACAGATGGACTCAAATACTAAACAGAGTTCAAGAACAACCCAAATAACTTCGTGATTTAGGCTTACCTTGAGTGCAGCAATATCTTAGTGACTGCATTTTCTTAGTAATGGATTAAAAATATCTCTTCATGATTGATTTGATTGAGCTTTTGTTAAAGCTTTCCATCAAGGGAATTTCTTATTTGCTTGAAGAAGTAGCATGTGTCATAGTAATCGCATCATCTTCCATCAATTTAGGCACTGAACAGCACCGGAATATTCCGGATTTTTCTACTTTAGGTTTCAGGCTTTCTTTTCTCATTGATCTAATAAGTTTTTCTGTTTTGAAGTACCAGGTAATAATATCAAACATCATACCTTTACAATGGTTACGAGTGGTGGGTTACTTGGTATATTTTGCTAAGAATAATTAACATAAGTAGGTTCTGAATACCAAAATTAGAATTACTTATGTTCTGTATGTTATGAGTAAATATTTGAAGAGTAATTAATTGATTCTACGTAAAATGTTTAATTTGTTTTTAGAAGTGTTTTTCTTTGATTTAATTTTTATATTTATTGCTACGAAAAATAGCATACTTTTAGTTCTCAGCTGCAAATTTACCGTGCACTTAACTTTTTCAAACCTCAATGAGTATAAAAATATGTCATAATATGAAGACTGTAATACAAATATTTTAAATATGGTATTTTAAAAATGGAAAGCGAAGATGGTAAAAAATAATATTCATTAACTGTAATATATAAGGCCATTTTAAAAATTGGATCCAATTAAACTAATGTAATACATAAACAAAATAATTCAGCAATCTATAAACTTATGAAAAGACGACATTTCAAAATATTTTTACCATAGTTTTGCAAACAACTGCTAGATTCTCATGACAATGGGTAGGCATTTCACCTTCAGTTTTGAAAAAAAATGACTATGCATCAAAGGACTAATGAGTTTGTAAAATGTGAGTCTCTTTCACAATGCACTTCACATCAAATTTGGAATTGAACTAATCTATGGAGAGTATAGCCTATTGGTTTAGGCAAGTTGGATTGTGTACAAGTTTTACTGATAACAAGTGATGTAGGCTCACCAACACACATTATGATTTCTCTTGAGTGTGGAACGAGTTTGGTTGTCAGCAGCACAATCTATTGTTTGTCGTGCAGCCCAATTCAAGCACATTGAACATATATAATCTGTGGGAAAAACATTGAAATGTCCTCCTTGAATTAGCACATAGATTGTTAGTTTTCAATTCCCTGTATTAAATATAAATGAACACAATGTTCTTTATTTAGGATAACCATGTATAGTTTGTGTGTAAGTTAAAAAAACGTATATATTTATAGACAGGCACATTCAGTGAAATTTTATAGCTCTAGAAATATATATATTAAGTTTTCTTATTCAGTATCAACTGTTTGGAACTTCATGGCATTCAGTAGTAAAAAACAAGAAAATATATAGCGAAATTGGCCCTAGTCATTCATTTCTGTCCGTCTGTATGTAACTTTTATTTTATCTGTGATGTTTTGAAAACTATTTGATAAGTAGAATTGAAATTTGACACAATCATTTGATAAGTTTTAGCCCGTTTAAAATTATTTTTCATCGTCATTTTGAAATATAGAAGCTTTTCCTGCAAAAAAAGCCTTTAATATATTAAAGAAACTAGATTTCTGAAAATTAAGTTAGTTATAATATTAACATAACTATTAAATTAAACAAATACTACGATTGTAAAAATTAAAAACTACGGGAAATTTTTTTTTATAATCTTTTTGTATGCAATCTATCTAAAATTGCATTATTCTGTAAACAAATCTATTATTCTATTTGCTTGTTTTTAAAAAGATTGTTAGGACAGTGTACATCTTTTCTTCATGATATTTAAATTTTACAACTTTCTTGTGTGTAAAAAAGTTAATATTTTTTTTAGATATAACATTAAGTTTAAAATCTTTAAGTGGTAAAATTTTTAGCTGGTTAAAATACTAAAGACCAAATTGAAACATATTTATGCCTTATTATAAAAGCCATTCAATAATTTTGCCACGTTTAAATTCTGTATCTCAAAAAGTTCTAAAGTTATTTTGTAGATTAAATAAAAATTACACTCAGATAAATGGTGATAGGACAGGTTAATTAATTTATTTGTTTTACTTTAGCTGCTTACTAAATTTCACACAGAATAATTAAGGTAACTTTTATTAAACTCATAACAAGCAAGATAATTATTTTAAAATTTTAAACAGATATTTATTTTACTTTCAGAGATAACATTTATTTAGGTTTGTATAAAAAAATAATAGGCCTAATAGAACATTATGAGAATCAGTGAGGAAAATTTTTTATCATTTAAAACTTGTGTTAAATAGATTTTGGAATTTCTAACGTGTATTGATAATTATTCCTTTAATACATTTTATTCCAGTTCAAAACATTAGAATTTTCGGTATGAAATAAACTCCGATCTAATTAATTTAAAAATTTCCTTTTGTTCATCACAAAGCAAAATATTTTATATAAACTATATAATACATAGAACTTTTTAAATTACAGTAATGCATGTTTAAAACTCTAAAAATAATTTTTCTTTTTATATATAACCAGTAGGAGGATTAGGAACATTTCTGTTATTTGAAAGTGTAAATTTTGGTGCAAGAGAGTAAATGTTAGTGGTAGCCAGAGATAAGATAGCAGTTGTTGTTCTCAGGTGCAGTGACTGATGCTAATGTTATTGTGTGAGCTGAGCATGTGACCGGCGAGTCAGCTGACTCTGTCAGTCAGTAGCAATGGAACCTCTGTCCCAGCCAGACTATAGCTCTCTCGTGCTCAGTAGGCTGTCCACTAGTGAGTTCCATTTGGTTGAAACTAAACTTCAGCCTCTCCCTTCCTCAGGATTCTCTGTATTCGCAGAATTCAGTGTGCTCAGAATTTCTGTGAAGTTGAAAACCACCGGAGAAGTTTCAGAGTTGAGTTTCATAGTGAAAACTCCACCCAAAAATGAGGTCTGTGCTGATTTTGTGTCTCAAGTGAAGGCCTTTTACAAGGAACCTCTTATTTACAATGGTGTATTGAAGGATATAAGCGCATATATTACTGGTAAGTTGGGACCCGATTGTTTTCTCTCCCAACCAGAAAAATTCATTGTGCTCGATAATGTTTTCGATTTGGGCTATAGAAAAAAAGACATAGAAAAAGAATTCAACATACACCACTGTGAATTAGTCTTGGAAGCTCTTGCTAAGTTGCATGCCGGCTCATTGATTTTAGAAGAGAGCAAATCAGTGAAAATCCCGGAAATTTATGGAGATGTGTTGTTTGAAACTGTGTTTTCTGATGAGACCGACCATCGCGGGTTTGATTTTATGTGTACAGGAATAAACACACTAGAAAACCTTTTTAAAACTCATTTCTCCCATTTCCAAAGGGGAGTAATCAAGGATACGATGACGATGATCAGAAATTTGCCTTTCAAGTTGAAGCCATCGGAGGACTTCAGGAATGTTTTGAGCCATGGAGGAGTTTGGGCGGAAAATGCGCTTTTCGACTATGGAATCGATGGTCAACCCGTGGACGTTCGATTGGTCGATTTCAGCAACGCTCGATACGCTCCACCTGCTCTCGATGTTTTACTGTTTCTTCATCTCACTACATCAAGAGCCTTCCGAGAAGTCCACCAAGGAGCACTTTTGACACACTACTATCTAAAGCTGGCAAAAGCGGTGCAAGCTAAAGGATTAGACTTGGCTCAACTACTGCCCTGGCCGGAGTTTGAAGCTAGTGTCCAACACTACCTAGGAGCAGCAATAGTCGCAGGGTTGCTGTACATCCATGTCACCCAGCTGCCAGATGACACTCTCGATGCTGTCACTAAGGACTCCAAAGCTTTGTCGGAGTTCATGTTTGAGGACAGGAGTGTGCGAGTGGCGAGCGCCTACACGAGTGACGAGACTTACCGCAGACGCCTCAACCAAGCCTTAGTCCAAGCGCTGGAGTACACTCAGTTCCGTGGCAGGCGGCGAAGCAGTGTCTATGTCAGTGCATGAACTGTCGACACCTCTGTTGGTTGATAAATAGGGTAGGTTGTGTTGTAATCCAGTTTGTGTAATGCTCAATAGTCAGCAAGTGTGAGGGAAACATGTTGTAAAAATATTTGATAGGATCAAAAATAGGTTTTTATTTTGGTGTTTTTTGCTAGGTTTCTTCTGAGTAAATATTCAGAATTTAATGAATATAAATTAATTGGTGAATTTTAAATTGACTTTTTACTTTACAGTTGAATGCTAATATTTTATTTTGATGTTTAGGACAAGAAGAGGTATGAAGACTTGAGATTACAATACGCTGCTGTACCGGTCACCAAGTAATTTATTTAGGTAAGAACTTTTGGTTTACAAGTATCTACATTAAATAGTGTTGCGTTGCAATATCCCGATCAAAAATGTAAATAAGTTAGATTATTGCTAAAATTTAGTCACTACAAAACTTCCTATCCACTTATTGTTCATGATACCTCTCAATAAATTACAATTACAGTATTCCCTACAAATAAAATGGTTGTTTTCGCATGTTTTACATTAAAGCTGGGTTTTTGTTTTATTAGTATGGTCTAAAGGCCGTTTCACACCGCTGTAGCGTCGCTTGAGCGACGTCTTTTGAAAGACGTCGCGGACGTGTCTCCTAATGTTAATTAATGGTCCATTTCAGACGGGCGTAGCATCGCGACGCGTCGCTGAAGCTACATAATACGCGTCCGCAACGCTACGTTTGCATTCGTAGAGTCGCTCCGTATTTCGGGCGGCGCATGCGCACTGCGTTAAAAGACGACCACGTGCTCAGTTAAGGCTCCGGTCTACCCGAGACTGAATGCCACCTCGCGGCCACGGCCGAGGCGCTAGGCGAGTTTTATGGATGCAGGGGTTTACGGGAATCGTGTTTTAAAAATAACTAATTAAGATAGAGATAGGCTCTTAATTTTTCTTCAAGTTCAAAGAAGGATCTCGTCTTCTCCTAATTTAAGTTTCTAAGTTCTAAGTTTAAGTTTAGTTTCTTTCTAGTTTAAGATTTTTCAAATAAAAATTCTAATTTCAGTTATAACTGTCTAAAATGATCTGTTTTTCTCTAGTGGCAAGTTTTAGCCTATAGATGAAGAGGTTTACGGGGATCGTGTTTTACAACTGACCAATTAAGATAGAGATTGGCTCTTAACTTTTTCTAAAAGTAGAAAAAAAGATCTCGTCGGCTATCTTTTTAGAAATTTTTTAATAAAATTTCTAATTTTAGCTATAACTGACTAAAATCATCTGTTTCTCTTGATGCAAATGCAAGGTTTTTTTTTAGAATCCTGTTATCTTCTGCTAAATGCAGCTTAGAGCTATAATTAAGGTGTCATATTAAAAAAGAATAACGGTGCTAAATTTCGTTAGTTACACTTTAGTAATCTCACTTTGGTAGTTTCACTTTGGTAGTTTCATCAAAACTAATGGAAAACTTCAGTTAAAAATCGAGAAAAACAGATGATTTTAGACAGTTATAGCTGAAATTAGAAATTTTATTTTAAAATTCTCATAAGATAGACGACTAGATCCTTTTTTCTACTTTTAGAAAAAGTTAACAGCCAATCTCTATCTTAAGTGGTTAGTTTTAAAACATGATCCCCTTAAACCTCTGCAGCCATCAAACTCGCCTAGCGCTACGGCTGCGAGGCGGCATTCGGCATTGTTATGCGGGTTCAGGTAGACCGGAGCCTTAAATGGTGGTACTCTCCGTGGACTGATCTTATTTCATTAATTGGATGAACCCACTTTGTTTGCTTTGATAATGAATACAGTAACAAAAGTTCATTATCACTGTCACTGCTTTCACTGCAGTCCACCCAAGGCACACTGGAACTGAAACCTGTCTCACACCATGGAACACTAAACGTCATGTCTAGCCTAGGCCTAGAACTTGTAAATTTATTCAACAATAAACTTGAAACAAACAACCAGGTACGCACTCAACCACACCTCGATTGAGCACATAAAACGAATGAAAACATATCTTTTAACACATAGCTTTCGGTGTGAACTGTCCGTAGCTTGCGTATTAATACTCGGGATACGTGCTATGTCACCCGAAGACGTCGCTAAAGCGACGCTATGGCGGTCTTTAATCTTACACAATTTACCTCAGAGAGTTACATAGAACTCAGAGAAAAAAATTATGGTTCAACAATGTTTAGGTTGAAGTACTGTCCATTTAATTTGTTTTCCAAAACTAGCTGACTATTAACAAAGTTGGAAACTTTAAACCAGTTAAAGTAATTAAACCAATAAAAATTTAACAAATAATAACTCTTGAGTGGCATTTAATTAATAAGTTTGTGCATCCGTATTTTTATTATTATTATTATTATTTTTTTTTGTAAATTTTTCTGCTGTAGGATCTTCAGTTTATGTCTATAAAAAGTATCAGGTTTCATTTAAAGACACTTAATAATTTATTTATTGCCATAAACCATAATTTTAAAGAATACGGTTATACTTTCACTGTACCCAAATAAAGGTAGTGTTAAAATCAATTTGGTAATTTTGTGTATTGTTACATCTCTTATTGTGTCATGCATATCACTCTATAGTTCTCGTGAATTGTTATTCTCACTTTGATTTTTTTTCATCAAGCTACAAAGAACCTCTTTGATAAGGCACAAGCTTTGTTAAAGTCCTTTAAATTGAAGTCCTTCCTGCTGTTATTAGATAACAATACCCCCGTCGCAGCAGACCTGCATACTCAGCGAATTTCCAATGGAATTTTAAATTATTTACTTTCCCCATAAAAACACCATAGGATCGAGTATGTAGGTTTTCTGCCATTGGGTGTTGTTAGAAAATCTAAGTTAATCAATAATTGGTGAATGTAAACACAAAATTGTATCAAACTCTGGCAATTTTTTATTTTCCCCATAAACCCCATGGGGGTGAGTATGTAGGTTTGCCGCAATATGGGGTTTGTAAACAAGTATAAGTTAAACCTTATATAGATAATGTGCATACCAAATTTGATTAAGTTATGTCAATAAATAAGCAAGATATAGGGTTTTCTTGATTTCCCATAAGAATAACATGGAAAACACATTTTTGGATTTGCCCCATAACCAGTTATGCTATGATAAAAATTCAAAATACCAAATTGTTTGTTTTTTTAAGCTCTTTTAAATGGTTTCAGTTAAAATTGATGAATTTTAAAAATTAAGGTCCAAAAATGCCAAAAACCCATTTTTGACCCCTTTGAAACCCCATAAAACCCCGTTCCCATAACCCGACAATGCTGGTTCGCGAACTCATGAAAATAGACCTGGTCTTACACCTCTATACCAAATTTCATCAAAATCGGAGGTCCCCTTCAAAAGTTATCAGTACCACGGACACATAGATATATAGATATATAGATATATAGATATATATATATATATATATATATATATATATATATATATATATATATATATACATATATATGAAAATGAACGAATGGTGTTTTTGGCTTCTGGGGACCTCAAAATGAAAAAGTAAAGTGGTCCCGGGCTTAGGTCTTACCATGGCTACTACCGTAATAGCGTATTCCCTATAGGGAAATTCGCTAAAACGTTTTTGCTGCTTTTTTTCTTGCCAATAGGTAAAAGAATGTTAGAAAAAGTTGATGAAGTGTACATTTACTTCTTTTAACAACCCATTCAAGGTTGTGGCGTTTATTCAAACAAAACTTATATATCAGAAAAAATTTCAATAAAATATTAAAAAGGTATGTTAGTTTATGAACTAAGGTTCTGTAATAAAAATTACTGATTTTATATTTCATCTTTCAAATAATAAATAATTTATTAAGTACATAATAGGAGACTTGTAAATTAAACCAATGTATCATATCAAATGCATTATTTTTTCCATCAACTAGCTATCTTTTAAATACTCAACATTCCATGAATAATGTTTTTTTGGAAATGTTATTTTTTACCTAAATTGTAATACTCCCACTACCAGATAAATTGTTGCTGCTAAAGAAATGGGCACTTTTATAACTGTTTTACTCTCTTTTAATCGTATGTATTTTTTAATGGTTGCATTTAAAAATTTAGTATATATAACAATATAGTCTTAACTTGAAATTGACATTGTAATGAATGGTTTCATTCGTATATTTTTTAGATATATTTCTTTTATTGATCCCATCTACTTTAATATTAAAGAAATTGTTGATAGTAGGGTTCAGTATATAGCACAAAGTATCATTGCGTTTAGATGCCATGATATAAACTCGGGATAGGTCAGGAATCTTTAAGTGGAAATCTTGTCAGGTTCCTATTTTATCATTGTAAACAAACCAAGTCGTATCATCACGGTGTTGCAATCTTTAGCAAGCGTTATCAGACAACTATGTTTATGGTGTTATCAGTGTTACTCATCAAAGCAGTCAACCTAAATTGAAGGCAGATTAGAGTTTAGTAGCTATAACCGTGGATCAAACTTTTATTTTAAGAACCGAGATTTGCTCAGACTTATCAGGATTATAAGATTAAAAGTAATTTACAAGAACAAATGAAAACAAACTATTATTTGCTGTTGCTAAGGCCCTTGATAAAGTCATTGAAGCTGTAAACTGTCCTATAAAAACAACAGCCATCCTACATCCTCCATACATTTTTGGCTTATAAAACGCTTGAAAGCTTCATTATTTCATGCAAAGGATATAAAAAGTGTTTGGTTATTTTCCTATAGGGACAATGTCTCCGTGTAGTGTCCCCACTCCCCAACACTGTAAAACAGTGACTAGAAATTGAATCCTTTATAAAACGCTAGGTCTAGGGCAAATCTTTGCACCTAGTCCTGCTGACTTCAGATGCTGATCAAAAAGAATGAGATAGGATAGGGCATTCTCTTTTAGCTTCTTACTTCTTGTTGTGGAAATGGTTTCTACCTTTACCATATTTGACAAACTATTGCTAATGAAAATAAACTTTAAAAAATACTTAAATTTAAAAAATATTTTATGCAATTACTTATTTGTAAATACATAATATTTTTATGTTAAATTTATCTCTGAGTTTTATACAAATTGAAATGTGAAAATTAAAATGTTAAATATGAAAAATCTCTTAATTGTTAATACCATGCTAATATATTGGTCAATTGTTATGCAGGACTTAAACCTTTGGAATAAAACACAAAAATTGCAGGAAAAATGTTCATCTTCCTCTTTTCAGAGTGTCAGCTCACGTTTGTTTTTTCACTAAATATCAAAGTTTTTATTCATAAGCAATGCCAGGGTCCAGTGTTTAAAGAAGGACATGGGATGTCTTGCTAGTATAAAAGCCGTCATTTGATTCATTGTTACAGTACTTAAGTGTTCAAGGACAGGTATAATACAGTGCTTAATAAAGGCTTTACTTTGACACTACGCTTTACTCCTCATCTAGTTTAGAAGCTCTTTAATTGTACTGTTAAAATAACATTGCTAGTAAAATTTTATGTTATTTTTTTATGTAAGGTAAAGTAGCCTATATTTAAAATAAATTATATTTGTCCTTTGTGGTTGTCAAATTTCATCCTTAAAGCTTTTACCATAGAGAATGATTTCTGTTAAAGCAAAGCTAGGTTTCTCCTTTCTGAATCATATAGCGTTCAATATGCTAATATAGATGTAATTTTTTCTAAATTATGAGAAATCAAACTTTTGAACATATGAATCTTGCAATTATCAACAAAACATTTTTAGAAAATTTTGTAAAATATAAGGTACTAGCTATTGCCCGTCACGGCTTCGCCCGTGTGATTTAATTAATTTCATAGGTAATAAAGTAGAGTAACGAAAACTTCTTCCTTAAGAATTACATTCAAACAATGAATTATTGTGAGAGGAGCTCCGAAGGAATTTTGCAAAACCTTTTCTTAATAATAACCTATGAGCAAATAGAAACGGCCAAGTCAAATTTCGACCCCGTAAACCCTACAGTCATTTTGAAGTCATATCTGGAGCGGAGTCATAAAGAACATAAAAAACTGTATTTGCAAAGCTGTTTCTTAGTGAACACCTATTAGTAAACCGGAACATAAACGTTAAATTTCAACCCCGTAGGATCTATGGTAGGATCTATGGAAAAATGGAACTCTGTGTAAACACAATGTGTATTTAATGTGTGGAAAGGAACCCTAAAGGAAATTTGCGAAATTGTTTCTTTTTGAACACCTATGAGCAAAAAGGAACTTCCATGTCAAGTTTCAACCCAGTAATAGAGGGAATTAATTTTGAAGTCATGTGGGGTGGAGCCCTAAAGTACTTCAAAAACTATATTTACAAAACCATTTATTAGTGAGCACCTATTACTAAAACAAAACATCCACATTAAATTTAAACCCCTTAGGATCTATAGCAAATTGTAGGTTCTGTGGGGCGGAGCCCTACAGAAAATTTGCAAAATGATTTCTTACTGTGCACCTATGAGAAGAAGAGGAACGTCCATGTCAAATGTCAACCGCATGGGCCATAGGGTAATTTTCAAGACCTGTGGGGCGGAGCCCTAAATATATAATACCCCCGTCGCAGCAGACCTGCGTACTCAGCGAATTTCCAATGGAATTTCAGATTATTTACTTTCCCCATAAAAAACACCATAGGATCGAGTACGTAGGTTTTCTGCCATTGGGTGTTGTTAGAAAATCTAAGTTAATCAATAATTGGTGAATGTAAACACAACATTGTATCAAACTCTAGGAATTTTTTATTCTCCCCATAAACCCCATGGGGGTGAGTATGTAGGTTTGCCGCCATATGGGTTTTGTAAGCAAGTATAAGTTAAACCTTATATAGATAATGTTCATACCAAATTTGATTAAGTTATGTCAATAAATAAGCAAGATATAGGGTTTTCTTGATTTACCTTAAGAATAACATGGAAAACACATTTTTGGATTTGGCCCGTAACCAGTTATGCTATGATAAAAATTCAAAATACCAAATCGTTTGTTTTTTTAAGCTCTTTTAAATGGTTTCAGTTAAAATCGATGAATTTAAAAAATTAAGGTCCAAAAATGCCAAAAACCCATTTTTGACCCCTTTGAAACCCCATAAAACCCCGTTCCCATAACCCGACAATGCTGGTTCGCGAACTCATGAAAATAGACCTTGTCTTACACCTCCATACCAAATTTCATCAAAATCGGAGGTCCCCTTCAAAAGTTATCAGTACCACGGACACATAGATAGATAGATAGATATATATATACATATATATGAAAATGAACGAATGGTGTTTTTGGCTTCTGGGGACCTCAAAATGAAAAAGTAAAGTGGTCCCGGGCTTAGGTCTTACCATGGCTACTACCGTAATAGCGTATTCCCTATAGGGAAATTTGCTAAAAAAAAAAAACAATGTTTGTGGAAAACCGTTTCTTAATGAGTACCTATGAGCAAAGAGGAAAGTCCATATCAAATTTCAACACCGGAGGCCCTAAAGTAATTTTGAAGTTCAGTGGGGTGGACCCCTAAAGTTCTTCAAAAACTATATTTTTGCAAAACAGTTTCTTAGTGAGTATTTATAAGGAAAGAGAATCTTCAATGTAAAATTTCAACTCGTAGGCTATGTATATAAGTGAACTTATGTAGCCCTAAAAGATATGTACAAAACATACTTTTTTCATTGAGCACCTATTAGCAAAGAGATTTCAACCCCACAGGTTTCTTAATTAGTATTTAAGTTTGGTCATGTGGATAGCATTATATTGTAGTTTCGAAGGCCTGTGGGGCGGAGCCCAGTAGGAATTTTGCAAAAGCATTTATTAGTGAGCACCTAAGAGGCAAGACAAACCTGTGGTCAAAGTTTCAAGTAAATTCATTTGGTAGTTCCTAAGATTCCGTAAATACTTAAAAATAAAAAATAAAATGTTCAATACTACTTTCTCCAATACTAATCACACATGTTAGAAGTTTATAAAACTTAAATGCCACAATAAATTAGGTTAATTTCAATGACACACAACTATGATGTTTATATGGTCCGAAATAACCTTAGTAAACTTTTGTTCTAACAGCTGATGATGAAATAAATTGCAGACAACTACTGAAATTTCAAATAGTTCTCATCTGTGATAATGTAAACAAAAATCCAAAACAAATTATTCTTCCTATACAAACTCCATGCTAACTTTGACCTTCTGTGGGGCGGAGCCCATTGGGAATTTCGTAAAATCGCTTCTTATTGTCTGCCTACGCTATAAGAGGAATATGTATGCAAAATCTCATGCTTCTAGGTGCTAAGGTTTGGGCTGTGCGTTGATCGGAATTTCGCATTTATATATAGAGATAAAACTGCAAAAAAATGTACAATCTGTTGAATCATTTGAATTTTTTTTTCAAATCTCGAATTTGTATTTCAAACTTATAATGTAAGATGTTGAATTCATAAGTATGGTATTAAAAATCCAGAGGGCCTATCGGACTTCAATGGTCAGACCAATGTGAACTTACACGTTCAATGAAAATTTTCCATAACCTAGGGCCTATGTTGATTTCAAATAAATACAAACCTCTATAATTTTTTTTTTTTTTTTTAATTTTTGGATTCCTCTTGAAATTTTAATATAACTTTAAAATTTATTTTATACCCCTAATCCTAACGGTTTAGTAGGAGATAATGGCAGTGGGAGTTTAGTTTTATGCTGTGAGAATAACATGGGGCAAATTTCCACATTCATTATCTCTGAAACTCTTTCGTTAAACAAAAGTTTCCCAGCATAAAAATGTTGTAGACTCTCCTTTTAAATACTTTTACTTCATAAATTTTTTGTTTAATTGTTTTAATTTTTCATAAATTTTACAATATGGCGGAGATTATTGAAAATGTATGGAAAAGATAAACCAATTACATGATATTTGGCATTTTAAGATGGAATATTATTTAAAATTAGAATCTATGAAATTATCAGACTTGGACAGTTTTGTGAAATTTAAAGGTTTCAGGGATAATGAATGAGAAATCTTTCCTATGTTATTCTTATGGGAAAAAACTAAACTTCCTCCGCCATTATCTCCGAAACCTAAACCTTTAAGATTAAGGTACATATCATATTTAATGCTGTCTTAAAGTTATCTGTAGAATCCAAAAATGCCAGAAAAGTGGGAGTTTGTATTTAAAATTATTGACTTCCGGTCTGGATAGGTTACTGCTGGTAAACACAAACATTGAAATCAGTGTCACTAGTTAAACTATGGCACAATTTGATTTTGTGAAAAATTAGTTTGTTAAATTTTAAAAGGGGTGTATGGGTGGTTAGGGGACACCTGGTATATAAATGTACTAACAATATATTCTTATTATTGTATAATTATAAGCTACCATAATTGATCCAAACTGGTTTCAGAATGTATGTTCCTAGTTGTCTAACATGATGAAATAATTGTAAATCTCACATACCCCTGCAGGAAATTGTCTACGACAGTGGTCTAGCACTCCCAAACCTGGTCTTGACCTCAGAGTGTAGCTGCTGCTGAAGTAACTGCTGAAGTATTCAACACCTCTTACAGATCATCCTCCAAATATAACCATTTTTTACACCCTTGCTTTGTTGTGTTTCATCTACTTGCTTTAAGCTGAAGTTTTTTGTGCTGAGTTTTTTAGTGATTTCTAAATGATCCTTGTTTGCTCTCAATTTGAACCCCAAGTCGTGACAATTTTAGTTCTGAAATATTTCAATATACATTGTTACTTAGCAACTAAATTAATAATTCTTCAAAATATTTGTACTTACAATTAAAAGTGTATGAATACTTCATTAATATTTTAAAATTGAAAAAAAATTAAAATATTATTTTAAGATGAATAGCAGTAGTTATAAAATTATTATAATCTAAAATCTATTGCTTTAATAATTATTTTTTAAATCCTCGTCCAATTTCTAATGTGTCCCCCAAATGTCCCGGCGATACTATCTGCGCTGTCAACCCCCCCCCCTCTCCCACCCCGGTACCACCACACAAAAATACATGTAAATGTAGGTATTTACAAAAATAACTCATCCAACCTAAGCTTTATTTAGGGATCCCCAATACTAGCCATTGATATTTTGTATTTGTTTCTCAGATTTCCTCAAATTATTTCATGCTCTTTTTCTCAATTGAAATTGGCTATCCTTATAGTACAAAAATTTCTTCATTACCCTGTTTTTTCCAGAATAGCCATCTACTCTACTTCAAGCCTGAATCCTGTCTTGAAGAAAGTCTTCTGCCTGTAGCCTTCATTCCTGTATTTAAAATTTGTGAAGTATCACAATTTGCATGTATTATCATAAAGGTTTATTCTTATTCTATGTGTAGAAAGATCTGTTTTAATAAACTGTTTTATTTTCAATAACATTTTTATTTCCTTCTCGACTACTGTTATGGAATGAATTCACCAAAGATGTGGGTATCAACTTTTCAACTAAATGTATAATTTAAGTTGAAAAATATTTGTTTTTTCTACATTTAATATTGTTGATTGATTTAAAAATATATTGTTGGTTTTGTTGATATTCATTTGATTGTGGTATGTTAAAACTTTCTTGCATAACTTTCATTTGAAATACCTTAATTGTCTCTAATGCTGCATCTGCACTGGCCGAACATGTTTGCCGAACTATGTTCTCTCGAACATTTGTTTGTTTGCTTGTATTTATTTCTAATTTAAATCATATGTTAAGTGATTGTTCATTATAATTGTTTTTGCATTTGTGTTTGCTGAACAAGCTCGTCACAAATGTTCAGCCATTGTGGACGTGGCTTAAGCCCTACTGTAATTCAACATCAGTGTTTAGTTTTCAAAAATACAGTAGAAGCGCTCTAATTTGGCCTTGGATGGTTCGCCCAATAATCCAGCCGAGGTCCTCTGGAATTGAAACATTCGGTCACGGAAATTTTCCATGGCTGAAATAGAAATGTGTAACTGGTCTCCATGTACAATTATTAAAATGTTTGATTTTAATTACTGATTTCCTGGCGATTCAGTTTCAGATGTCTTATGAAATATTGTGATCGTGTACAGTTTTGGACCATGATCTTTATTAATGGTGCTTTTGCGGCACAATCGTCAATGTTATTTAGAAGTTACGGTCAGCAGATGGATTAAGTCACCATGCGGTCTCCTTTCTTCGTTAGGACCTTTGTTGTCAGCCAATATTACGCTAAACTATTCGCTCATTATTAGTTAACTTAACACAGTTTCATCGCTAACAACCTCTTGTCTGATCGAATTTCAGTCTTATTACAACACCTGAGCGAGTAAATCATGATTTTAAACTTAAAGTTGATAACAAAACATTCATCAGGTGTTATGCTATTCTTTGTAGTTAAATACAATTTGATTGTTAATGGTCAATCATTGGAACATACATTAATAAGGTTCCTTGTTACTCTATCTCATTTTAATAAACTAGGTGGTTCCGAGGTGGCCGGATTTTGAGGGCGTGTACTGTAAAATAATTTTCATCATACCAGTGCGATAAACGTTGTTTTCGGAACGGTCAGCTGTGATCGAAACTAGTTAATTCCCGATGGGTTGGATAAACGTGTTGGTAAACAAATTTTTTGGGACGAGACTGCATAACAGTGGTTTTTGGGACACTAAACAAGTTAATTTATTTTTATTTTTAATAACAGCTGTAAATAGTTCAAATACTTCTAAACAGGTCTTAAATTGTTCTGTTCCATTCCCACTGTAATTCTGTTTTGATGTTTAGGATTAGTTATTGTACTGTACACTGACAATGTCATCTGTTCTGAACTAGCTTTGCTAGTTGTAAAAGAATGTTCTTATTATGACAATAAAGTTATTCTTATTCTTATACAAGATCAACAAATTACAACGTAAGAAGGGGTATATAGGTTAAAATTTTTAAATTTTTATCCAAACTGTAAATTTATTAAAGGTGGTATGATGAAAAGTACTGTTCGTAACTCGTCCGAAAGTTGTATACCTCTCTACTACTCAATTTACAGTTATCAACAAAAGCAAATATTCCCTACTTTCTACTACTCGGCTTCGCCTCGTACTTGAAACTCGATCTTGCACCGATAGGCCCCACGCATATTGAGACGCAGTCCGAGCAGCGCAGCGCAGCACAGGGCAGGGTAGTTTTTGTAACTTATATTCGCATGGACGCGCGCAAATTGAGGCGCAGGGCAGGGCAGCGCAGCACAGCGCAGCACAGGCTCGCACTGGCACTCGTGGAAGAGGCACAGAAACTGTGCGACATTGCTCACCTGCGCCGGTTTCAACACTCGCACCATGCTAGCGTCAATACCACAACGACACTTCGACACTAAACTGCGTCCCAATATGCGATGTAAACTGTGCGACGCAGTAAACTGTGCGAGTGTTTGCCGATGCTGCCCTGTGCTGCGCTGCGCTGCGCGGACTGTGCCGCACAGCTCAATATGCGTCCTATTTGTCCTGTAGATATGTTAAAAAATATAAGAGTTCTCTACAGTGTGTTAAACTTCAACTGTAAAAACTATACATATCATCCCTTGGTCCCTTGGACTTTTGCTTCCTATCCTTGATCCCGCTGTGGTATTGTTTTCTATCAAACAAGTTTGATCTAAAATTTATATTTTATTTATTAATAAAAGTTAAGACTGGCTTTTAATACTATTAATACTATAGAATTTGCAGCCAATTCGTATTTGATGGATTTTTTTGCTTTTTTCTGTGATTAGCACCAACATACCCACTAAAATCACATACATATTTTTTTAATTATTTCTTTAACATACTTTTTATATGAATCAAAATCTATCTATTCTATAATCTATATATATATATATATATATATATATATATATATATATATATATATATATATAGATTATATACTATAATATATATATATTATATAGTACAAGCTGACTTACTACTATCATCTTCTGGACATGTTTTCTTTCCTGTTTGGTTTTCCACTTCATTCTTAAATTCTTTAAATCGTTCAAAAATTTCATCTTTGCTCTTCAGAAAATATACATAGCAATATCGAGAGCTTTCATCAATGAATGTACCAAAATATTTATTACCTCCTTGTGAATTAATTCTCATAGGACCCACTATATCAGAGTGAATTACTTCTAATAAATCAACATTCTTTGGAGCTTTTCTGGTTGGAAAAGGTGTTTGAGTTAATTTTCCTTGAATACAAGTTTCACACTCTCCCACATGGTCTTTTGGATTAAAACATAATCCATTTACAACTTCATCTTTTAAAGCTAATTTCAAGTCAGATTCATTAAGATGCCCTAACTTTTTATGCCAGTCTAGGATATCAGATTGTTTAGAAAAGTTTGACCTTTCATTTTCTAAAATTGGTTTAGCATTTTTGACATAATAAAGACCACCTTGTCGTTCTGCTGATAAAACTACATTCCCTCTAGGATTTTGAACTACAGCTCCGTCCTTTTTAAAAGTTACTTTAAATCCTCGATCAGTTATTTTACCAACACTCATCAAGTTAGTTGATAAGTTTGGAACGAAAAGAGTATCATTTAAGTGAACAATATCATTCCTACTCAATTCAAGAGAAACTTGTCCAATACCAGAAACTTCTGCTGTTTGACCTTTAGATGCAAGTTTTAAAGTCCCATCCGAGTTTTGAATACTTTTAAAGTGAGATTTTTCCCCACACATATGTGACGTACAGCCACTATCAAGACACCATTCAGAAGTAGTTAGATTAATTAAAAGAGTTCAAATCAGAAGAAAAACATTCAGCTTCTACTTTAAAACTAGATCCATTAGGTTTAGATCTGCAGTTATCCTATACTATAATACGAGGAATATCTGAAGGGATGTGTGTTCCACGATCTCGAAATCTAGCTGTTAGATTTTGCTTAAAGTTTGCATTAAAGAGTGTTTTGGCCCAAAAATAAGTTTAGAAACAGCCTCAACCCCAGGAAAAATCGAATTTGGTCTAAAATTAAGTTTTAAAATTGTAATTTTTAACATTAGTCTTATGGGTTGCTATTTTGGTAACGAAATAACAACGAAATGTAAACAAAAAGAAAGAAACATTAATGTTAAGCAGACTTTTTGAAACAGCTGTTAACCGTGAAGTGGTATAGTTGGTTGTTGGTGGAAATGTAATTGCTTTTTTACCTTGACACTATAACAAAAGTGAATAAAAACCAACGAGCAAGGCTCGGTTAACCTGGTACTTAGCCTTATGACCCATTTTACCACATTTGAAACATTTAATTTTAAAGTTAGAGTTAGACTCTAATTGTTTGTTTTGATTGTTACCATTAAAAAAATGTTTCTTAGGCTTAAACTGTTTAGATTTACAATACAAAGTGTCTTCCTTCCGTTCATAATTATCTTTTGATCTTGCTTCACTCTCCTCTATGATTTTAATTTTCAAGTCATCAGGCGAAGGTAAAGTGTCCCTAGACTCAATAGCTACTCTAAAGTTATCAAATGATGCTGATAGACTGTACAATAACATTATGCTAAGTAAATCTGAATTAATATCAATGTTCATTTCATTAAGTTTATCTACAATGTCCATGAATTGGTTTACATGGTCCCTAACATTGTCACCATCCTTCATTTTATGGATAATTAATTGTTTAACCCTCCAAGTGCTAAACGTCGCGATCGCGACGCATTTCGGCAACGCGTATAGCGCTATCGTCGCGATCGCGACGATTTTACAAGGGTTTACTACGATCGTCACAGATCCGTTGTTTATTGACGGATCGGCATATATTTTATATAGTATTGAAGAGAAAATATCATTCTATCTGAATACTTTTGGTTCAATACACATTTCAGTGGAAAATCAAAGTTGGCTAACTTGTTTGTCTGCAGCTGATTTTTTTTGGTCGTCTGAAGTACAGCTGCTACATCGCAAATTGTTAAGGTTATGTTATCTTTGTTTACTAAGAACATTATAAACATTATATCACTGGAAAGGTAATAAAATTTGCAACATTTTGGCTATCTCAGATTTTTTTTATTTGACTATCTAATTATGCCCTGAAATGGAAAAACCTGAAGACGAGGGTAACAAAAAAAACTACCCCTTGATATCTAGAAATTTGGAAAAAAATAAATGGTAAGTAAGATCTAATGAATCATATTTTCTAATAGTAGACATTTTTCTGAACAAATTGATATGCAATATGATATACTTTTCATATAATTAATAACTATTATGCACATTTGCTTAAATGCTTGCGCGAAACTAAAAAAATGGTCAGCACTTAAGGACTAATATACGTAGCACTTGGAGGGTTAAGCAAAGTAGCTTTCCTAGCAGGACCTGAACTTCGATAAGTGTTTTGCAATACATCCCACACTTCTTTGGTAGTTTTACATTTCTTTATTAATTTTAGTTCACTTGGAGATATAATTAAAATTAGTTCTGACCTAGCTTTTAAATCTTTTTCAACCCAAGCTGACTTACTACTATCATCTTCTGGACATGTTTTCTTTCGTATGACAAAATCCCATAAATTTTGCTGTATTAAAATAGCTTCAGCTTGAATTTTCCAAGTGTCATAATTATTTCTTTTTAAAGGTTCTATTCTGTGAACTGAATTCATGTCTAGTGAAATAGCTATTTGAGCCTAGACTCTTGTAAACAATAAAAAGAAATCTTAAGGCTTATCAAAGTATTTTTTACCTGGGCCCATGACCTTTGTAGTGCATTCACAATGGGGGAAAATCTCTATAGTTGGACTTTAATTACTAAATATAATAATTAAGAACTCATATTTAAATAGATACCATTTTACTTTTATAATACAACATTTTCTTGCATCAACAAAAAACAGGTAAACAAACACAAAATTATTACAGATCATATGTTTTAAATATAATCTGACAAATAGAGTTGGGTGCAGTTGTTTACACAAACTAACAACTATAGAGATTTTCCCCCATTGTGAATGCACTATATATATATATATATATATATATATATATATATATATATATATATATATATAATATGTGATGCCCTTTTTTTGTTAACACTACTCCTCCCTTATTTCTGGACCAATTTTAAAGTTTGAGGTGTCAAAAGAATGGTTTCAGTTCGTAGTTTTGTAATAAGGTTTTAGATTTTTGATATTTTAATTCTGAAGCCCACGGGAAGCCTTCAAAGTTCATTTTTTGTCCATAAGATTAACATGGGGAACAATTTATATTGAATTGCTAAATAAAACAGCTGTTGATAGATAAACAAATAAACACATATGTTAAAAGCTGAATGGAAGCAAATTGAACTGGTAGTGAAATATCAACACAATTAAAATTACAGACTTTAATACGAGGAGTGTCTAATCTGAGCTTTTAACCTTTTCTCAAAATGTAGCTGGTAGATTTTGCTTGAAAGTGTTATTAACGCGTATTTGGGCACAAAAATAAATTTTGTAACTTAACCCTAGAAAAATTTATTTTTGTTTAGGAAAACAATTTTGGAAATTGAAATTTTTGACATGGGTCTTATTGGTCGTCCAACTGGTATTGAAACAATAATGAAAGGTAACAAATATTAAAATAGATCACTAAATTTGTGTGTGTGGGTTTTCAAACTGCTATAAACTATACGGAAAAGGGATAGTTCAATGTAAGTGTAATAACCTTTTTATTTACTATTATAGTATAGACATGTTTTAAGCAGAACGCTACACATGAAATTACACATAAAATTACATACACATAAAATTACACATAAATTTTCACTACACATAAAATTCATACTATAGAAACCAATAACACAAACATGAATCTCAGAAAAACTAATAAAATTTCAGCCATTTATTGAGCGGAGCGAGCGAAGCTCCTATACTACACTCTGGCTTTTTATTTACAAGTACTCCTTCTGAACGGCTAGAGTGATCCTCACGAAAGTTTGCTCGGTCATAGTAACCATCTATGGGAAGGTATAAATCTGAAATGGTCCAAATCGGACATAAGGGTTCTGCACTACGGCCCTTTAAAGTTACCATGTTATTTTAAGTACCAGGTTAACCGAGCCTTGCTCGTTGGTTTTGATTCAATTTTAATATTTTCACCAACAACCAACTATACCTCTTCACAGTTAACAGCTGTTTCAAAAGTCTGCTTAACATTAATGTTCCTTTATTTTGTTTACTTTTAGTTGTTATTTCGTTACCAAAATAGCAACCCATAAGACCAATGTTAAAAATTACAATTTTTAAACTTAAATTTAGATAAAATTTGATTTTTCCTGGGATTGAGACTGTTTCTAAACTTATTTTTGGGCCGAAACACTATTTAATGCAAAGTTTAAGCAAAATCTAACAGCTAGATTTCGAGATCCTGGAACACACATCCCTTCAGACATTCCTCGTATTATAGTATAGGATAGGAGAAATATTTTATTTGGTTTGTTTACTGTGTGTTGATTATACAGCTGTTATAAGGATTAAATTTAAGTGCAGACTGTTACCATCAGCTGTTTGAGAATACAGTATAGTTTTATGTGAAATTGTTGTTTTGTTTATTTAGTGGTTTGTTTACCTTAGTACGTGAATGAAATGCAACGACGGAGTGGAAGTGCAAATCTTGGACGACGCACCATTTAATATCGCAGCAAACCTGCGTAATCAAAAATTATTAGAGTATTGCAGACTTGTGGCGAGTAAGCGCAGCGAACAAGCTAAATCTGGCGACTAGTGTGTGCAGCGAATGAGCCGACCCAAAAGGTGAGTGAGCGCAGCGAACGAACTAAATTGATGGCGAGTGAGCGTAGCGAACGAGCTGACCCAAATGGCGAGTGAGCGCAGCGAACGAGCTAAACCCTGACGGCGAGTGGGCGTAGCGAACGAGCTCACTTTTGCATTACACACATTTGCTATTATTGATCTAAAAAATAGTCGCTCCGCTCAATATTGCAAGCAGACAACTGCATTGTATACCTAGTCATAGAACATCATTTTATGAAAATCATATTAAATATAACTATACCAAAATTTACAATAACCTTCCTACTGAAATTAAGAATATGAATTCAGACACAAACACATTTAAGAAAAAATTAAGAAGATATACTATTAACAAGAACATTTATTCAATGGAAGACTTTTTTAATATAAAATAAGAAATTATGAATTTTAAATTAATTTTAGGTGTTATAGATAAGTTTATGATGTATAGGCTAATGCAATTTCTTAATTGTCAGCCGAATAAATGTTGATTGATTGATTGATTTAAAAACCTGTGTAAAAGACAACTTTTAAAAGTTTTTTACCTCCAGTATAGAAAACAAGCTTATTACAAAAATGGTTTTTATAAAGAGAAATTTTACCAAAATAAAAATGCCACTAAAACAAAATAGACCACACCAACAAAGATGTAAATTCTCATAATTTTTTTGATTTCTCTATTTAAATTTTGTAATGTCATGGAAAGTTAAGTTAAAGAGGATTTAGACATAAATAGTAATGTGGACTCATTCACTATGTCATTGACTACGTCATACAGTAGTACTACAAAAACAGCTGCAGTGAGTGCTGCATAACACATACTGGACCGGGGAGTAATGAAATGTTGATTTTTATTCTGTTGTCATTTACGTTTTATGTTATGTTTGATGAACTATGTGAATCCAACATCTGTGAATTTATTCTAAATTTTATAGGAGAGTTTAGGCAAAGACCCTAAGACATACCGGCAAAAGAACAACTACGTAATCTTAGCTAATTCAGACCTAAAAGAACGAGCATCACATCTCAACACTATCACATTGGGAAGTTGGAAAATTGGTAATGAAGATTGATGGATGAAACACCAATAATGTTCTATCTGATTTTCACTATAATGAATTTTTTCAAAGTATTACCATGGAGCAAAGTTTGATCACCAGGTACCCTAGTAAATGCAGCGCATTGCGCTGCACAGGTCCCCTAGTTTACCATGTAATACTAGTGCTATATGATTGGGTATGTTGCCCATAAATATAAATAATTAACCACTCTTGTGACTATTTTAAAATAACCTATTAAACTTTTATTTTAAAACCTGTTATAGTGTTGGCATATTTATGTTGAAATATACAAAAATGTCGATTTACAATAAAGCAACTTATATCAAAGATTATTATTGATATAATCAATTACCAATTTACTATGTTGAGTAAATAGTAAAATAGTAATAAAATTTAATATTTACTATAAATAGTAAATAGTAAAATAGTTGAGTAATAGTAAAATATACGTTGTATTAAGTTTTTAATTTAAAATCAATATTATTGTATTTTTACCATTTCTTCAAACTGTAAAAATGTTGTCATGGCAAACTTTTACGCTGAGATTTAAAGACTTCACAACTTAAAAATCAAGTACTAAATTTACGTGTTAAAAACAGCTCCAGTTTTTATTTTCTCAAATTATGTCAAGAAGACTGATAAAAAGTTTCAGCTCAAAGGTGCTCTTGAGCTTAAAATCATAAAATAGAAAGATAAGTACCGTGCAATGACGTCATTATTTAGTGAAATGTAATTACACTATTAGGTAGGCCTATAACTTTTTTATCCCGGTATATTATGGTAAATTTTGTACGAACAGTATTGGCAAGGCATTATCATTTTTGGAATTTGCGCTGTTGAATCTTAAAATATATAAATTTACTACCCTTCAGCTTTCATACTGTAAGGAGTATCCCGCATGCTGAGCAGAAGCAATACGTGTGTGCTTTTGCCACATTTAATTTGTTAGCGCCTTCAGGATGGACTAGGCTATCCCTGTACATTGGTGAACCGAAGTGGTATGCGTCAACAGTAGGAGGTTCCCTCGACATGCCACAATTATTGAGATTTAAATTAAAGTTAGTTGTGTCCGATTTTCTATTGAATTTTGTTACAAAACGGTCGTATTATAATTATAGTTTAAACGTTTAAAATCGAAAATGAAACGAATAAAATGCAAACTCTTCTATAAACCATTGCTCAGAGAAAATTTTTACCACCCTCTACATTTTTTGTGTATGGTTCTTTTAATTACTTTTAAGATTGTCTCAAAATTTAGGGAACAGTGCTTAGCACGTAATGCTGATCATGTCAGAAACCATTTTGTAAAGGTTCTCTTGGTAAATAAAATTCTAACATAAAAGTAGCTGAGAGAATTTCTTCCCAATTTAAGTAACAACTAGTAAACGTGTTGCTCGAAATCGAGCAATTTATTTTAATACAATACAAATGTTACTTTTATCTCTAAATCATTGACGTCCTGGTCGGATAGTTATTTCACTTAATATTATGTTATGTCACTTAATATTAAACAACATCCAATATTGTGAATATCTGCAATCACCAAAACTACACCTATTACAGCTGATTATTAACACATGTTTAAAATGCTTTAGTCAATCCCAATGTTATTTAAATGGGAAATTTTGAGATTTAAATGGTGGATAACGCCTTTATTTTCCGTCAGATTTTCATCAGTTTTGGGCGGAAACAACTACAGACCAAGCCCTATCCAACGACACCAAAAACTTGAAAATCTGTTGAAAATTGTAGGAGGAGTTCTCAAGACAAAAAAACCCCTTAGCGTATTAAATAAGTATAGAAGATTTAACAAACTCTTAGTTTAAAAAATAAACAAATATAGTTTTAAATTGAAACTGCAAATACACATAGTATTTCGTTTACATAGTTGTTATTTTATCCACCACTTGATGAGAGAATTTATGATAGAAACAGTGATGGAAACGATAATCTAGTACTTCGTTTTATTTACACTATCAGAAAATTGCAATCAGGTTCTTTTTCTTTCTAAAAAGCAGGTCAAGTTTGTTTCTGAGAGGATTTGTTCTATTTTCCACGTTATTAAATTGTAACCTTATAACAATTTAATGAAAATAAGTTTGCTTTTGACGCAACTTTAGATAGCTTTAGCACAGCAGTATTATTAACACAACACAAGTTCAGTTACAAAGTGATTAACCCTACTCTATACAATTATTAATTATTATTTTCCTGGTTTCATTCCCGCATTTATGAATGTTTACAGTGTAAAGCGTATTAGAATAAAATAAATTACACTATGAAATCAGATTCAAGCCCGCACGTCCACACCTTGACAACGATAAATTTTGCCTATTTGAGTAGCATTAACAATATATATGATATGAACCAATGCATTTAGTTAGATATCATTTCAATTAAATATTAATTTCATATGCCCAGTTTAATTTGAATGGTGTACAGGTTTGTACTCTTGAGTAACTTTTTTTTAATTGTTAATATTAATTTCCCGATAAATATTTTGAAAGCCTATAGGATAACCGAAGTTAATTTTTTAAAACTCCAGCAGCTCATTTCAGCATGTGGTATTTGGCGACGGATCGTAATTATTTTTTCTGCTTATCTTATCACTTATAAGTACTAACACACATTTTTATTGAAGGGAGTTCGTAAATTCAATACAGTTGGTTGGTTTTTAAATACAAAACGTAGAAGTGTGTGGTGCTCAAGAATAACATTTTCTATTTAAATAGTTTTTATGAACTGTGAGAAGCAACACAGTAAAACTAATAGCTTTTATGACGCTATTAATGCATTAGAATGCCACGTTAGGGTACTATCTTTTTTGTTGTGTAGCCTATCAATGTCATTGACACCTCATTCACGGATGCGGCGCTGCGTCACTTCCAACCGAATTGCTAACGGCAAATACTTGAGCGTTGCATGTAGGATTTTCGCAGCCACGCTTGAGCGCGCATATTTACCAAACAGTTGTCACCAGCAGTAAATACGTCTAGACGCCCGTCAGTGGATAAACCAAATAATGCCAGCCAATAAATAAATGAAGTCGCGAGCAGGAAGCCAGCGACTCGCCGCTGACTGGTGGTAAACACAGTTGGATTAGCGGTTAAAAGGAATATAGGCCTAATCAGGTTGTCAATTTTCTAAACGCCTTTTAAAGTGCAGTATTATAATTTTTATTACTTTATGATATTATGTGTGGTAGGAGCGAATAAAATCAAACTTTTTCACAATGCATACACATCATTAGGTTTTAGATAAGCCCTATCGAAAATAAGTTTTTCGGTAGATAATCTTCAATGTTGTGCTACATATTGTATCTTCCCATGCTTTTACGTGTTAACTATCGTACATAATGCTATTGGATGCTGGCTCAACAATGTAGTTTCACTTAGAAAGTTGTGTAAATTTATATTTGAAAAACGATCAAGTTGAATTTCTTCTTCAACTTCTATGTAAATACGTTGTTATATTATTTATAAACATTGCATTTAATGTAGACCATATTTTAATAAAAATTCTACAAAATTTGTACCGTATTCTACTCCCTGCTCCTTTCCCAGAACAAAAAAATAATCTAGGGCCTACCTGATATAATTTAATCAAAGTTAATTCGGTAAAATTATGACTAGCCCGTGTTATATCATTAACACAAACAAAGATTAGGTTTATCTAATGTAGGCTATTTATTTTTTATACTAATTAATTGTTTCTTATTTTAAAGGTAAATGATGAAAAGTAATCGTGACGTTGCGTTGGTGCGGTTTGGAGGAATGTTTTTGGTATGCACAGCACATGAAAAATGTCACTCTAAATTAAAACCCTTTACCGTTTATTTTAACTCAAACTTTTTAAATTTTAATGTCCGATATAAATATTAGTGTATTTTTACAGTTCTATTATTAGAATTCGCAGTACGAAACCTTCTAGGAAATAACGACGATTCGCAGCAGACGACGAAAATTGGCCGGCGTCAATTGACGAATCTGTATTGTTGATCTCTCGACCGTGATCAATTGGTCAATATAACATCAATCGATCAGCTGTGGAAAATTCCACGACAACTGTATAAATAAACCACACTCAACATCAACATTGTTTGCAGATATCATAGAAAAAAGCTTCCACCACAAGTCTAAGATCGAGGAGAATATATATTTAAAAATACAGGGGTTTTCATGGATTCCTTTGAAGATACTAAAATGCAGTTTTTGTATAAACTACGCGACGTCATCAATATTACGTCCTAAGTTGCACTCTACCAGTTTGTGATGATTTAAATTGTAATCCCAGTTATATGAGTGAGCGGTGCAAACAAATTATCCGAATGCCGTGTTACTATACTTTAAGGTATTTTTTCTTTGATACACTATGGCACAATATTTTAACTATAACATCTTGATAATTTTACTATTCAATCGAAACAGTACTAACAGTGGTTTTATCAACAAATAAACATATCTCCAGTTATTTGGTTCACAAAATACATATTTATAATTCTTTAAAAAATTTGTAAAATTCCTCAGTTCCTAACCTAACTGCAATACTATTTTAACGGTGAAACGTGAGGCTCTAGGGTTAGCGGCGCCAGGGCAGTTGTAAGACCAAAGTTCCCCCAACCCTGTACCCGTTACGACATACCCTCTCCCCCAGGGCAGGTGGTAACCAACCCTCTGTATTGCGACATGGGTTCTGGAACCCTGGGTATTTTCTTCCAAGAGGGTTCACTGTACAATAAAGGAACTGGTCTGTTATTGAACATGCCAAACCAGTGGTTACCTGCTAAATCTTTCGTAACAAATTTCAGTTAAGATTTTTCCCCTTCAACAGATTTAAACCCTTAACGTTGTAATGGAGAATCCAAAGTTTGGTTTTGATATGATTTAAGTTAAATTCAATATTACCAATTATTAAACGAATTTAAGAATTTATAGTTAGTGTTAGTGTAATTTATACTAGTTGAAATATGTAGGTAAATCTTTGGTTGAGAAACCCACGAGTTTTTATGGACCCAGAAGATTAAAAATAAAAACTAAACAACTGATTGCTTTTTAGCAAAAGGGTTTTGATCTAAAATTTCGTTCAGATTCGTTGATATTAGTAAAGGTTTCGAAATGTCTCCTTTGGATTCTGAGACAACGAAAAACCAGATCCACAACGGACCACATACAATTAATGTCATTGAGTTTCTTGCATTGCACCAGTTTCCCATGAGACTAAAGATAAGTTCATTATAGCGTCACATTAGAAAGTTAGAATTTTATTTCTTAAGGTTCATACAAAATGTAACAAAAACTGATTGCTAGTGATTATTTTCAAGGATAATTTTGATTTCAAGGTTATTTAATGATTTTTTACATATATGATCAACGCTACAAGTTTATACCGTTCAGAGTCAGTTAAAAAATACCGGAATTCAACTTTAGTGGTGCTTCAAATTTTAAAAAAAGAGGTAGAAGTAATAAATCATTATACCTTGTTTCCTTGAAGCCTAACCATTCATTAAAATTTTCGTAATTCATTGAAAACTAGCTGTGTACCCGTTCTTCGCACGGGGTGTGTGTACAGTTTATTAAACTAATGATATTAGTGATTTCACAAATTCAATATATAACCTTCAGTTGGTTCATTCTAACGTATCTAGATATCAAGTTTTATGCTTAATAGCTACCAGGTACATCTGTCAAAATCTTGTTAAATCCATTTCTCATTTAGTCTAAAAGTTATTTCTATTAATGATTTTGTTGCAGTTTGATTAAACATTTATATTCGTGTGGGGATTTCCTTTATAGTTCTATGAGTATAAATCGTCTCATAGACGATTTAAGAAAACTCAGACTTGTAAAAAATATTATAGCTTCTTATGAAATCTAATATTGATAATCCTTGATATTGGTAAGCTGGATGTGACGATAGCTATGACAAATCCAATGTATTCCACCCCTGCATCTTGTTCTACCCATGAAAGGATATGTACAGACATGTACAATATTAAATCTAAATTCAAAATTAGTTAAAATTTTAATTCCCAAACCAAGTAAAACCATGCAACATTTGTCAGTAACGTATAGGCACCGCACCGCAGTGTAGATATTAGGTTTACTTAATTCAATTTTTTTGTCTTTAGACTTTACCTTTTTACCTAAAACCTCTTGTGTTGCCTATGTATACAAAACTGAATAAATAGAGACATCCCATGTTAAAAGTTATGTCGAAAAACGGAGAAAAATTAAGCATTGATGGTGGGATAACTTTTCCTTATTGCCACGGGAAGCGCTCTTTTTACCTTCTAATGTCAAAATAAGTATATTTGTTTGTTTACACAAAATAAAAAACAATAACAAACTTCTGCAAATATGTTCTTAAACCATCTGATTCCATTCAACCAATCAGCATGATCCTTAAATGAAAAATTACAGTGGTACTATGAGTATTATGAGTATTTTTTGAGCGACTTTCTCACTTCTTCATAAGAACCCTACTCATTAAGTTCTTACACATTAATATTGCCCCGTCTATACCCGAACTACTTGAAAGATTGAGCAATTTATAAACCTCATTGGTGTTAACTACATATTGTGTTTGATGAAATACACCTCTTTTTGTCAGAACGTGCAATGAAAGCTAAATTGGGAACTAAAATTATTTTTTAATGATAATAAGAAACATTTAAAGATTTAAGGGTCAAAACTCGTTTTGTAATAATTTCCATAAATTATTTTAATATTCATATTTAGAACCAAGAATTAGTTGACTTTATTTTATTGTATTTAGTCCAGTGAAAAAGTTAAAGGGTTATATGTGAAAGAGTCTGTATTTAAAATTTTACGTGTTGCCATCTGTGGTAATAATGACAAACTGTCTAATCCAGCTGATTAAAGAGCATAGATAAAAAGGTAGAATTAAATATTCCCATAAGATTAACATTGAATATTTCTTTTACTATAAGGCAGAGCCTTTTTGACGAACGATGCCTTAGAGCAGCTAAAATCGTTCTAATTGCAACATTTAACAATAGTAAAAATTGTCATATCATTTACTAAAGCCCTTGTCGTGTGAAAAGAGATTAAAGATTGGTATTTTAGCACAACTTGGCTACTTTGACATACTATGGGGCAAAGCCCTAAGGTCGCTAAGTCAATTAAAGTTGTAATGAACCTTCACACCACTCTCGTCTATGACATGAAAAAAATTTAGACCCTTAGGTAAAGTCGTTATCCAGTGAAAAGAGGACAAAATAGGACCCATGAGCGTTACAGACAGAATGACAGAGAGAGAGACAGACAGACAGAGGGAAAGAAATTTAGATGACACCGATTTTGGATTCTGCGATGCATAAAAAGTAAAAATAACCAAAAATTTCAAAATTCTAAGCAACGTACAGACAAAACTCTAATTTTATTAATATAGATTAATTGTATAGCATAACATATGACTGATGTGTTATTGCAGTTGTTGTTCCAGCTCTGTTGTTTCCAGCGAAGTGTTTATCACTGAACGTTTCCACGACGCGACGGATGCTGAGTGCGGTGCTATACAGAGTAGTGCTGAAGCAGCATTCCTCTTACTACATCCACACTCAGCATCCTGGGGGACACACCTCGCCATGCCACACATGCAGTGACGGTGGACCTAATAAGGCTATAAAGTATTAAAATCGGTTTGTTTCTTGGCAAAATTCACAAGAAATTTATTCCGTCTAAAGAGCTGCAATTTTGGTAATGTATGAGGTTAATTAATCTGTACACATAACATAAATTTAATTTAAAAAAATTATCAGTAAACATATTTTTTATTTGATTAAAAACTAAATTAATTTTAGTTTGTTAAAATTATGCTACTTTAGACCAATAGGCGTTAAATAAAACCCCCCAAAATAATACTTTTTTGGGAGGATTGAAAAATTGAACTGAATTAACGCCTGAGCTACATTAGCAGGCCAAGCGTTCTTCGACCAATAAAAAGTAGCGGCCTCCGGCCAATCAAACGGCTACCGAACCCGTCGTTAGAGTAAGCTTGCGGCTTCAACCTTAACTTGGATAAACTAGCTATTTTCACCTAAAAATGAATATTTCCAACTATTAAACAATTGTTATAAATTATTTATTTATTTTAGAGAATTTCCCTATAAGGCAATACGCTATTACGGTAGTAGTCACGGTAGGACCTGAGGCTATAGGGCCATGACACTTTTTTGTTTTGAGGTCCCCAGAAGCGAAAAACATCAATGTTTGTACGATGTTATTAGTCAAAATCATTATGTATAAGTACAAAAACAGACATTCGGATAAATGCGCTTGGGTACAAGAATATCTATCCTAAATACTGCATTATTTTTTTTTAATACACTGTATCGAGAAACGTTTCGTCTTCAAAAACTTATTTGGTAGGATATAGCAACAGTGATCGATGGATGACTAGGTCGGAAACTTCCCATACAACATGTCCCGGGGCGGGGGCCAGCTGGCGGTGGAGGTGGCGCATGTGCCTGACTGGTGGCGCAACCTGGCGGACAACCTTCCAACAGGCTGGTCCACACCGAACCTCCGTCCTCCGTCCATCCTGTAGGAGGATTGGATGGATGTGCGAAAAATCCTATACTATAATACGAGCAATGTCTGAAGGGATTTGTGTTCCACGATCTCAAAATCTAGCGGGTAGATTTTAGTTAATCTTTGCATTTAGGAGTGCATGTTTTGGCCTAAAAATAAATTTTGAAACAGCCCCAATCCCAGGAAAAATTAAATTTAGTCTAAATCTAAGTTTTAAAATCGTAATTTTTAGCATTGATCTTATGGGTTGCTATTTTGGTAACGAAATAACAACGAAAGTTATACTCAAAAATAGAGAAACATTAATGTTAAGCAGTCCTTTTAAAGCAGATATTTACTATATTGAGGTATAGTAGGTCGGTGATGGAAATTTAATACCGTGAGGCCTGCACAGACCGGAGCGATACTCCGTGCGATACCAGAGCGGGCGCGATACTTTTTCTTGGAAATTCGCGTGCGATACCAGTGGTCCGTGCGATACCAGTGGTCCGTGCGATACCATGTTGTCTTATGGAGCCGCACACACCAGAGCGAACTGCGATACGCGATACTGAGGCGATCGCGATACTGTAGCGATGGTATCGCGGTAACGCTGCATGCACCATTCGCAGCGCTTTATCGCCGCGATACCATGCGGCCAAACCATGAACTACTCAGTTTTGTCTGTGCTGTCAACCACAACAACAACATGTCGTGTATCACCGAACACTTACTGGAAGTTGTTTATACATACCCGGTGCTCTATGATTGGACGGACTCTAAAATGGACTTGGGCCACTCAGATGGAAAGGTTTAAGCAATTTATTGGAATGGCCAAAACTATGTCTAACGTCACAGCACCTGAAGTTGAAGGCGAAAACACAAACCATGATGAGTTAGTTGATGAACCCGATGAAATAATTTACGATGGAGGCGAAAACCAAGAAATACCAGCACCCACAGAAACGTCCAACTACGAAGAACCAATCAATACGAATCTTGCTACAAACTCTTCTGCGGCTAGTCCATTTGAACCAGCTGCCAAAAGAAGGAAATCGAAGTCTCCTGTTTAATAAAGCCTTTTGATTGAAATATGAAGTTTAATAATTTTGGCCCTATTAATAAGAACTTCCTTGATCCGAATTTTTGGATAATTTATAATATATAATTTATTTGTAATACATAAATTTATAATTAGTTTTTTTTTAAGTTTAAACTGTTTTTGCGTTAAAAAACCCCTGTTTTTTAAAAACTAAATATAATTATATTTGACAACTACGTAAACACTGAATTAACCAGTCAATTTATTAGCCGTTCTTCGGCACCAATAGCTTCACGGAAGTGGGTATTTTCCTTTTCAATAATGTCAGCAATCAAACTCAGCAACTCGTCAAAACATTCCTGATTCGTTCTAACGTATATGTAGAATCTTTTTTCATCTTTTCGTAACTGGGGCATTAGCGTATGGTACTCGCCAAATTGCAGCCGTTCTTTATTTATGTCGTGTATCCACATTTTTCTCTGTCTTTCGTCTTCTAGCACGGCTAGTAACAGCAACGATTCTTCTTCATCGGACGATGTCATGGTAAGTTAACACACTATAAGTACACTGGTAAGTACACTATACAAAAACTAACTAAATATTTAGAGTCACACAGTCACCGCACCCTACTCTCCCCTGAGGTGTATTGGCTTCCCGCGAGTCTCTTTTTCCCGCTCTGGTGTGGAAGCACCTTTTCCCGCCGCGATATTTTCGCTCAAGTATCGCAGATAAGTAGTGGGATTTGGCCACTTTTAAAATCGGCCACGTGCCCCCCGAGCCACGTGACGTGGCAGCTGGCGCCAGCTGCTATGTCACATAGCTTCCGGTGGGGGTTAGAGGGTATATATGAGATGCTGTAGTTATATGTTATGCCATATAGGTTGGGGTGGAGATGGTGATAGTGTTGGCGTTAGGGTGAAGTGAATTTGCGCATAAAATTAAAAGTTAGTTCAAAATTGAAATTCGTCGGTGTTGACGAAACTCTAACAGTTGAAGAAAAATTAAGAGTTAGTTGAAAATTGAAATTCAAACTTATAACTGGGATGTGGAAAATATGTCAAGGTCATCCAGAGTAAGTTTTTAAAAATTCTATCCAACTATCACCAGAAATAGTTTTAAGTTGAAGTAGTTGGTGATAGCGGGATAATTGATTCGTGCCATGGGAGAGGTGTTTACCGTTTGAAAGTTGGCGATCGAATGAGAAGCGCCGCCTAGGGAGAGGGCTTATAAAATGGCAACCTTCCCCTACCACCCCTTCCCCCACTCCTTTAGACCAATAACCGGTCGCCGACTCTATGTGGTAAAACTGAACCAGACATGGCGGCCGCCATGGATAATTCTAACCTCAAACCTTAGTTTTGCATTGGTGAGCATGCGCCACCCCCACTCCTTTACCTTTCTTTTATATTTTTAAAAACGAACAGATGTCCGGGCAGCTGCCCCTATGGGCAGATGTTCGGGCAAGTGTTGGGGGCAGAAATGTTGAAATATTGGGGTGGAGATGGCGATAGCGTTGGTGGTCGGTTGAACTGAATTTGCGAATAAAGTAACTAGGGTTGAACTAAAAGTGTACATAAATTAAAAGTTAGTTGAAAACTGAAATTTGACGGTGTTAACAAAACTCTTAATAGTTGAACAAAATTAAAAGTTAGTTTAAAACTGAAATTCAAATTTATAAATGGGATCTGGAAAGTATGTCAAGGTCATCCAGAGTAAGTTTTAAAAAAGCCTACCCAACTACCACCAGAAATAGTTCTAAGTTGAACTAGTTGGTAATAGTAGGATAGGTTGAAGTAATTTTTGAATTTTATTAGTGAACATACAATTAATGTGCAACAGCAGAGTTTAAACAAGTTGAACTTTTGTGATGAATTACAGAGTTGTAAATGCAAACACCGACGACGATGAGAAGGTAAATGCAGAGTCCCCAGATGATGTATTTGAAAAGCTTGAACAAATGTAACATTTCGAGTTGGTTTTCCTGTTCCATTTCTAATCATTTAATTTCCAATTTCAATTTATCCTCTTCCATTCTAGTTACGAAGGGAACTTCATCCATCATATCCATCATGATTGTGTTAGTGTTTGAAATTTTAAAACAAGTGATGTTGATAGTTCAGAAGTCGAAGATGGAATGAGAAGTAAAAGCGAGAAATGTTAGTTAAATAAAGAAGTGGTGGGGGGAAGGATGAATTACAAAGAAGTGGTGGGGGAAAGACGTTGCTCTTCATTATTACCATCAGTAGTGTCAGATGGTGCAGGAGTTAGATTTAGTAAATTGTCTTCATCTAAACTTTCAACCTTATCACAAATAGGACAATCGTATGTTATTTCCAAATTCATTTTGATGGTTGTACAATTATCTACAAGTTCTTGTAAAATATTAAAAATGTCTTGTAACTCTTCTTTAGAGTTTATTTCAAAACTAGAATTCATTCGGGCCAATGGAGAGTTGTTCATTGTTGGAGAATCGGTGATGGAATGAGGATCGGCACATAGGGAGGGGGCTTATATAATGGTGACCTTGAGCAGGCGTCTAGGGAAGGGGGCTGTCTAGGGAGGGGGCTTTTATATGGGGAACCTTGAGCTTATGATTGAATAAAATGTTTAGTTCTTCTTCTTCGTCTTTTAATTCAATTATTTGAACCGAAGTAGTTGTTTCATCTTCTTCACTTGATGAAGAAAACAATTCACCAGGATTTAAATATTGAACTACAATTCTGAACCATCTTATAGGATATTCGTCAATGATAGAAAGTAAGTTTTGAAACAATTCTTCCATCTCCTCCCTGTCAGTTATTATATGTTCAAACTTGATAAATTTGTTTTCCATGTTGTTAGTTAGAGTGTTGGAAGTGGAATGATTTAATATTATATAAAAATTAGAACTAGTGGTGGGGGAAATCTCAAGGTCATCCAAATGAAGTTTTAAAAAAGAGTGTAAAACTGAAATTATACATTTGATGGTTCTACAGGATCGGAATACCAATCTGATCTGTATTTACATCTTTTTATCATATGTGTACAAAAATCATCTTGATGAGAATTGGTGCGTTGACAATGAGCAAGATCTAGAGGGTGAAATTTAAAACATCTCTGAGGACAACATGTATGGAAATATCTTGATTTGTAAAATTTGAAAGTTCGCAATTCCGGTGGTGGTAGTTGTTTTGTTTTGCATTTGCAATAACAAGATCCGAAGAATTCACATTTAGTACAAGCTAACCCATCCACCATCATTGGTCCTAAATCTGTACACTGTTGTTCACAACAGTAACGAGGTTTGTACTTGTATTTTTGCTCTTCCATGTTGATGCTGCGGAGTCCAGTGAAAGAATAAGAGTGTATAGTGTTAAATAACGAGTTTTATGTACTATGAAAAGTGGTGGGGGTAATTTCAAGGTCATCCAAACGGAGTTTTAAAAAATTATACCTTACTAATGTAAGGAATGTTGATACTTAAGAAGTTTGTTTCTCTTTGTTTTCTTCAGACTTTTTATCTTTCTCAGCTTTAGCCATAGCAACTAGTTCTTCTATTAATAGCGGATGTACTTCAGGAAATTTCAAAATTAATTTAGCTTGATATCCTTCTTTAGCTAATACATCTATATCTTTAGTCATTTGTTCAACAGTGTTGTAATCTTTTCCATAGATTTTTCCATCAAGTTGAATCATCATTCTGTACAACATTTTCTTAAATAGGTCTTGTCGTGGTGAGAGCTGAGAAGCAAATGATTATTTATTCAAGTATCACATCCTTTTTATTAACTCACATTCAACACGTGATTCTTTAGTTGTAGTTTTGTTTGTCAAAAGTTATTCAACATTGGTAATATTTTTGGAACTTGATGTTATGTTGACCAGTAGGCGATGAAGAAGTTGTAGGTTGTGTAGAAATAAATATTTCATCATCGCAATATTTTGTTTTAGTGAACATCCTTGTATTAGTAGCACTAACATCAACAGTTAAGTGATAACCACCGGTAAGTAAAACTCGCATTTCGTTGGTTAAATCTTCGAGTTGTTCAAAAGTTGTAATGGTGTTGGTATCGTAAGATGCACACTTGACTTTGAGAGACATATTTAGTTTTTTATATTAAGCAATAGAGTGAGCGAGATGTGTACGGTACGAAAGGTAGTCGTAGACTGATGAACTTCACAAGTAGATTTCTGCTTTTATCATCACACAAAATTGGGTCAAGGTCATTCCGTGGAATTTTTAAAAAAGCAACATATTGTAATGTACAAAGACATTACAATATGTTGCTTTTTATTTTTTTGTTTTATATCATATTTATTGAGAAACAATTACAAACAAATATTTACAATGTTATGTACAAACTAATCAATAGTAGGTGTTACATGAATTGTAAGTTCAGTAGAGTTATTTCCACTTGGTCCGTGCGAAACCAAATAGAGTGCGCCGGGTTGAACTACACGAAGATCTTCATTTTGAAGAAGTTGTACAAAACGTGTAGGTAGGAAGATTTGAAACTTCGGTTCGTCACCAACTGTATACGGTGCCTCGCTCAATGTGCAATTAATAGCATCACCTACTGAAGTTTCCATTTTCTTGATTGTATGAATGATGTAATGTTTTTCTTCTTTTAGTTCAGAACATTTCTTCGTAGGTAGAATTGATGATTTAGAATGAGCGTTGAACTGATCGACCAAATTTTGAAGTAAGTTCTGCGATGCCATCTTGATGTTATTGTTAATTTTCTTGTAAATAAGAATGTCCGTTGGAGATGTTGTCTCTTCGGAGGTTCGAGTAATACTCATGCTGCGTCATGGTAGCGCTCTCACTTTTATAATCGACACTACCCCCACCACTTTTTTGAAGGAAACTATTCAAGCGGTAGGCATTCTTTAAAGCGCACTGTGACCTTCGATGTTTAAAACTTTTTGATGAAATACAAAGTTCGTTGAAGTAGCATTGGAAATCTTTATCAATTATTGCATTAATCACTTCGTTGCTTGTAAATGATTGTATCCAATTTGCTTTTTCCAATCCTCTTGTGTAGATAATTTTAAACTCTTTGCAATAATGATTCATAATGTGCGGCATCATGTTATAATTAATGAAACCTTCATCCCATCTTAAGTTGTGAAAATGTTTGTTCAACCATTTGTTTGTAACTTTCGCTTTAGTTGTTAGTCTATTAAATGGTACTGGAGGTTTGAACAAATAATGATAAACTACTGATGTGTTCATGTCCAAGATTACTAATTCTTTAATAATAAAATTACCATCATTTCCTCGGAAAGCTTGAAATTCAATTATACCTCTTTTAACTTCCATTATGTGTGGTGCATTAGAAAACGAAACCCGTTTATTCATGATGAAGTCTTATTAACAACTGACTTAAAAATTGAATGAGCCGACGTTTATAACAGACAGGATTGTTCTTCTTCTTTCACTTCTTGTGCCACTTCATCGATATTAAAATTGGTGTGATAGTTGTTTAATTGTCTCCACATTTCAACTTCTTGAGGTATTCTATTACAGATTGAAGTATCCACGGGACCGTATAAAATTGGAACAAAAGGTTGTTTGTCCAATGTATCGATTAGATAGTCTTTAATTATTGCACTTGAAAATATTAGTTGTTTCAAATATCTGGTGACGGGACCGGTAGTACAACTTAAAGTGTAAAATTCTTCTTTAGTAAAATATAATTTAACATTGTGGGTAGTTAAATCTCTGAAGCGAACAATTTGTCCTCCACGATGTTTTACTATATCAACTTCAATATTTGATTCCAATAAACTTAATCTTGTTCTTCTTCCAAATGTGTTGTTACTTAAATAGCACTCCAAAAGATGTAAATGTTTCATGAGAGATTCCCAAGTAGTTTCACTGAAAGTAACCATTTTGTTTCCATGATTTAAAATAACAATTGGTGAATAATCCATTGATTTTAAAATTCCAACTGATATACTTTTTGTCATACATGAAGAAATTGGGTAGATAATCCGAAGAAATACTTGTGTTAAAATATTGGTTGTAATGTTAACTTCAACCTTCTTCTTTTTTACTTCTTTTTCAGCTTCTTCTTCTTCTCTCTTCTTATGTTTGTTAAACTTTAGGAACTCGTCCATTTCTCGTTCAACTTATTTTTCTATATCTGAACTATTATCATCCATTAGAGGTGTATTTTCTTCTCCGTTAGTAGAATTCATCTTGCGAATGATGTTTCCCATACGACGGTTGAAGATAGAATGAAGTTTCCACTAATTATTTTCTCGCTTTTATATTTTTTTTAAAATCCTTGAAATTTATACAATTACATAATTGTTTGTTTTCAACTTGTCTTTCACAAATGAAATTCTAACCTCAAAAATTGAAGCAGATAATTCTAACCTCAAAAATTTGCAGTCGTTGTACAATTCTTCTTAAAGTACATTCTTGACAATTCCGGTCAGCGGTGTGTAAGTAACTATTTTATCATGTAGAATTAGACAGTATGCCGAAGTTCCATCCGCTACTGGTTCTTCAAATTCCATTTCAATTTTTATATCCACACTTGATGATTTTACCGATTCATTTTGTTTTGAACAATCGATTACAATTATTGGAGCCTTGGAATAATACTGGTCAGGTGATAATAGTGGTGTATTAGTTTTTCCATAATATGACGATTGAAATCTTGCATACATATCGTATAAAATGGAAAAACGTTTTTTGCTGAACATGACATTCAAATTGTCATAGGGAAAGAATTGAGAGTTTAAGAAAACTTTACAATTCTTTATTTTACAGTGATCAAATTGACCAGCATTTGCAGTGATAACATCTTTTCGCTTAGTTTGAAAACCGAGTATTATGTACCTTGCTCGTTCCAAGTAAGTTGATGTCTTGACGGTCCATGTTTGTCGTTCTGTCTGAGGTAGTGTAAGGTATTCATGAAATTCCCAACTTCGGAATGGCATCACAATATCACGGTCAGATTTCAACTTTCTCAATAATAGGATTCTATGTTCATCAGCCAATCTTACATGAGGTACTCTCCAAACAACTTTATCCAACTGTAGTTGCCATTCCAGTTTATCTTCCGTAGTTGCAGGGTCTGCAAGTATCAAGTCCTTATTAGTTGAAGATCTGAGTAATACTAATTCTTTTTTGACATTTATTACTACCCGTTTGTAATCTTCAGCGAATCCCAAAAGCAATCGTAAAGGTACATGAAAATCAAAGTGACCGTTGGAAGCTGGTGTTATAGTGTCTTTATCGGGGGCAACCCATCCGGCGGTGACTATTGAATTCTTCTCGTGCGGTGTTAATGATGTTAATCCTTTCAATGTCGTTGTTAAACCAACCTTTTTTGTTGAATCAACCGTCACCCCTGATATTTCATATCTTATTTCATCAAAAAGATATGCCATTGGGTTATTTATAAAAGGAACTGTTGAAGCAGTTTTTCCATCCAATTTTAATACCCGTCCTTCGATGTACAAGTAACTTTCACACGGTAAAGTGTAAATATCTTGTTGTTGAATGGGGATCCTTATTTCATCGTTATTGTTTAATTTTGATGAAGTGTAAGGGTTGTGCGTGTGATATTCCTTCTCCCATAGTGTTTCGTTGAACGTTGGTCCTTGAGATATATCCAGGATATCCATCGCTGTTAAGTTTCAATCCAATCTTCTGTAGAAAACGAATGTTGTCCGATGTTAACTCTTCCAATGTTGAGGAGCTACTGAGCTCCCGACTTTTCCGTTGCGGTTTAAATGATAATCCCATGTTGACTTTTATGTTGCTTCTCTGATGTGTATCCGTATAGTAATTGTTTCTCCTCCAAAGTCAACACTATGACCGTCTTGATCCAATATGTTCAGTACGATGTCTGAAATGAAACTGGTGTTTAACGGTAGGTATATCAAGTTTTGTGGCTTCTCAACAATTTTAAAACCGGGAGCCACTGTTGGATAAAATGTATGTAAAATATGTTGATTAACTCCATCTCTATACGATCCATGTATAATGTTGCACGTGACATCGATACTATTTACTTTCAATATTGTTACAGTTGAATCACCTGAATGAGTAGTTCCAGGAGTTAAGATTTTCTTTTTTGTATCTGTAAATCCAAGTAAACTGCCAATCGACTGTTCCAAGCTGACATCAATATAATATTTTGAAGTTATTTCTGCTTTTAAAGTATTATTGTTTCCTTTAACGGTGATATTGTCTTCTCCGAGTTGTTTCTGTAATAATTGGTTTATATCATCAATTTCATAAGCTCCAGTAGGAAATGTAATTATTTTCAATTCTGAGTATTTTCCTGCAGCATCCTTAGTTTCATAATAATGTAGTAAATTGTTCTTCCCTTCCGTAACATTGGGAATTGAGTTGTAGGTAGTCAAATCAAGTAATGCCGCTTCCCATAATCGTTCCTTGGATAGACGCAATGCTGGGAACAGCGTACTTTTTAATGTGGATGAATTTCCACTCAATGACACTGTATACGATGACATCTTAAAGCTGACTGACACTTTTCGCTAGAAACTCCAAACATAAATGCCCACATATTTCAGTATTGTTAGGTTGTTCTCTTTTGTAATTGTAAAAAATGTTTTTTGAGTTTCGAAAATAATGTTGAAGTTCTTTTGGCGGTGGCAGATTGCCAAAACTGTCAAAGTAGTAAACGGTTTGTCCGAGCTTTTTATAGCATACCCAATGAGTACCTGGACCATAGGTGGAATCCAAATTTACTATTCCAGTTTCATTTTTCCATATTTTAGTTGGTAATGCATCTTTCATAAAAACTCCTCGAAAGAATGGTATTTTCAAACATTTTACATAATCATTTAACTGATGATTTGTTAAGGCTTTATTTGGAATTATTAATTGATTCTTCTTATTTAGTACACACGGTATGGTCTTAGGTATAAACCTGCTCCGTTTTTTACCATTTGCCAAACAGAAGTCTTCTTTATACTTGCTTTATGAGTTCTACGACGTCCTTTTTTAATGTTTCCACCTCTTTTGGGTGTGCCTCTCTTTGCAGGTCTTCCTCTGCGACGTTTTCCACCACCTAACTTTGCTTTCGTCTTCATGGCTGTAGTTACTGCCCAAGACGATGCTTTTTCTGCAATACTTGCGTCACTTGATTTTACTCTTTGCCAAGCTTTTTCCGCTAGAATTTTATCTGCTATTGATCTATTTGTTGAATCTTTATACTTTGAATATGCTATATCGTGTTCTTTGCAAGCTTGATCTAATTTATTAATTCCAGGATCTCCTCTTGCTAAACGTTTTGCCAACTTAGTTCCAGGTCCACAATATTGATAACCTCCGGGCAGATGTAATTCGTATGGTAAAGCGTCTATCGCTCGATTCACAACAGCACCAATTGGAATACGTCTGAGCAGGGATAATGCAGCTGATGTTAAACCACGTCCTCTCTTGCCGCTGTCTTGACGACGACTGAGCGATACGGTCTTCATTATGCTGTTTTATGTAACCAACGTCTTCACTCTATGAAATACTTTATGATAATGAATCCTTTTTTGTATATTCCATACTTAAATATTCATAAGTTTTACTAGTATCTATCAATGATTTCATCTTTAATCCATTGGTTTCTCTGAGAATCTTCGATTTTATTGTGTTTCATCGATGCATTAATCAAATGATTATGCATATCAATAACTACATTACCTACAAGATTCATTACATACTCTACATTAGTAGCATCTTTGTTACGTGTAGGATTATCAAGATATGTGATACGTTTACCATTACATGTATACGCAGATGGATCGTTATTAGAGGTTGCTATAACTTGATTAATAGTAGCAACATCATTCGGAGCTATTCCTGCTGATATGTTAGATATTCTTCTATTTTTTCCATCATATACGTTATTTATTTTATCTAAAACTATAGTTTGTTTTACAACAACACAATCCTGATCATCTTTACCAGATTTAACTTGGGTTAATCGTCTACCTTTACATATAAAATTAACACCAGTAGCTGATAATTGTGGTACTTGTGTTAAAATAACAGCATCATTTTCTTCCGTGCCTAAACTTATATTTGACAATCTTTTATTTTTTCCATCCCACTTGTCATTTTTTAGTTGTAGTAAGGTAAACTTTTCACTTCCTTGCATAAACTCATCACCTTTCTTTGACACCACCTGATTCTGTTTAACAAAAGCGGATGTTCCTTTTTTCAAGCTTTCATTCATTTGTCTCACGGTAGCAGCATCAGATGGAGTTGAACCATCTTCCAGATTGGACAACACTTTTCCATGACAATCAATAACAGCACTATTATATAAAATACAATTATCTTTAATGTATTTTATATTAACACCATCACTTTCTTCTTTAGGATATCCAATATCGTTTATAGTATATTTATAGAAGGAAAATCCATCTTTTTTCTTTTCTGGTATTACAGAGTGCAAATAACGCTTATTAATTGTATCTGTATCCTCGGTTGGATCTGCCACATTAGTTATTTTATAATTTAAAGCATTGTACTTTTTTCCACTTTTAGTCTTTTCCAACAGTAAAGCGTATTCCATCGCAGATAGAAAATAGCCTTTATTAACAACATCTCCATTGTTGACTGGTTTTGCAACGTTAATAACCCTGTGAGATTTTGCATCATACAGTTGGTTGTTGTCGAGTTTTAAACTTGTAGATGTTTCCTCCTTTACTGTCTTTAAATTTGTTGCATCTCCATCTTCTTCTGGATCTTTAACAAACTTTAAACGTTTATTATTTATGTTATAGTCACCTTCGGGTGTTTGCGGTAATCCACTTCTTTTTCTGTTTTCTCCAACTTGCACTCCTAACGCGGAGTAGCGTCCGAACTTGTCGACGCTCATGTTAGAACTGACACATTATACACCTGCAACTCTTATATATCCGCGGACAATTATACAATTATGCCGCGATTCCTGAGTTCGTCAATCAGAGCTACCCATTCATTATTTAAACCTGTATGACCAGCTTTCATGGCTTCATGCAATAGTCTCATTCTATCAACCAATTTATTGATGTCATTGTAGTAAATTACATTTGTATTGTATAGATTTTTCATCAATCCTTTACCAGATGTTGAAGTATCTCCTTTACTCTTTTTACCATGTTGTTCAAGAAGTGATAAATCCATAAGTGATAAAGATTTTCTTTTCAGTGGTTGTCTCACCGCTGGTGCAGTACGTAATGTTGGCAATTTTCGTGGAGGAAACAACTTTTTTATAACGATGTTATATTTTGTTGCACGTGAACGATTAATCATTCCATCCTTTAAGTAGTTTCTTTTATGAGCGTTAGTATTTTGTAGAATCTCCTTAAAAACACTTAAATCTTTGGATGAATATCTTAGTGGTATGTTTTTAAAAATTAATTCATATAATCCTTTTGTTCCTTTATATCTATACTCACCAATAATGATGTAATCGTCTTGTGTTATTTCAAGCTTTGAATCGCCAATCTTCAATTCATTCCCATCAATTCTTGCTCCGTATACGTGTGATCTACTCAAATTCGGGTTTGATTTCATGTCATGTAGCATTTTCATTATATATTTTCTTCCAAGAGGTCCATGTTGTAATATATCGCTACTCAATTGAGTTAAATTTGGAATAGATTGTTCAGCTTCAGGTATTGGCTGTTCTTCTTCCTTTTCAACAATTGGTTCTTCTTCTTCTTTTGTTTCTTCTTGCTCACTAGCACTTGTATATGAATCATCATCTTCTTCTTTTTTTAATGCTTGTACTTCTTGTTTAGAAACTGGTAGTAAAACATCTCCTTCATAACGAGGTTTACCAATAGTTTCTGATATCTGTTTTAAAGGTTCCGTAATAGGTTTAAATGTAGTCTCTAGAAATTCTTCTCTTTCACTTAAACCCATCCTCAATGCACGATTCTTCATCCTAATAGAATCACTGAGTGATTTTATTTCTTTCAATAGTTTTTCTTGATTCACCATGTTTACACTGTGAAGTTCAACGTGTAACTAGATGTAGCATCGGTAGTTCAATGCATAAATACAAATTTATCCAACCCTATACGATATCTACCATTTTTAATATCTTCTTCCTTCATAATAACGAGAAAGCTATATTTATCATTCCATGCTTTGCCACACATCTCTTTAAATTTTTCAAATGGCATATCCGCATTTACATGATCATTATATATATGCTTTAAATTTGTTTCATCTTGCTTGAAGATGATCAACATATTTGCATTGTCTCTTATAAGTTGTTTTGGAATTTTACTGTATGTTTGACCAATATAAATGCTATCAATATTATGATGTCTTCCCATAGCAAAATAATTCCTTATTGTGTCATGATTTTCACAAGAAACATCGTCAAATATAAAAATAGAAAATGGTTTTGCTTCATTTGGTTGCATAATTGTTTCACTGGCATTAAACTTGTAAAAATTCACTTCAGGTACACTTGCAAGTACTTTATCCAATAATTGATATTTTGGTTGTTGCAATGATTTTGAAAAAATGTATATATTATTAAAACGCAATCCTTTAGGATTAGTTATAAGGTTAAAAACAACATTAGTTTTTCCACAATTTGAAGGACCAGTTATTAGACATCTTATCGTATTTGGTAGTAATTCACCATGTTTTCCATGATTTAACTTATCATTGTCAACTGTCAATTCATCAATGTTATTGATATTAAATCGGTCTTTTTGTTGTACAATCTCCATCTTGTATAAAGGTTAAACACACAATGAGCTATTAAACAACTATACTAAGTCTTTTGAAGGAATCCAAGAGTCTTCACTTTTATCAAACCCTAACCACCGGACTTTAACCATATCCTTTTTCCTTTGTAAAATCTTCTCGACAAGATATACATCACCGACTGTTGATTTCAACAATTCGTGTCCGTAAAATCCACCTTGAAGTAATTCACCCTTGTTATCCTTTAATAAATAGGTTTCAGGTATAGTTGGTTGCACTTTATAAATTTTAAATACTTCATTAGTCCAATTTGGTAGATATTTTTTACTAAATACACCTTTGTATTTGCTTATACGAACTTTATCGTTGACCTTGAACTTCTTGGTTGCAATTTTTCCAATTTCGGTGTTGTATTATTTTTAATGCGTTGTAATACAATTTTGGCATTAGCACTATTTACCTGGATAGGTTTCATTCCAATGGTACGATGATATTTGTTGTTATACTCTTTTATAAGTTGTGGTAATATGTCATACCACACGTATGATCCTCGTTTTGAAAATTGTTTATACATCGCACCTTTTAATGTTCTATTGAATCTTTCAGTTATTGAAGCTTTAACTTCAGAATTTGTAGAATAATGATTTATTTGATATTTCTTCATCAAAGCTCCAAAGTCTTTATTAAAATATTCTTTTCCATCATCGGTCTGTAGATGTTTAATTTTAAATTTATTTCTTTGTATTGTGGTTTCCATAGCTTTTGTAACACTTATACCAGTCTTGTCCTTCAATGGTAAAGCGTCAGCTATTTTAGTAAAACAGTCTATAATTGTTAAAATATATTTAAATCCTTTGTTTAATTTACTGTGCGGTATCATTTCAATGAGATCAGCTTGATAAAGATCATTCATTCCTTTAATGATTGTACTTCTTCTTGGAAATCTTCTTCTTGCTGGTTTATGTAGTTCATTTACAATCTTGTCCTTCACACTTTCCATCTTCAGATGTTGATTGTACACTGCATGTAAAAATACTGATCCATAGAATAGTTTATTCTCATTTATATAGTTTGAATATAGGTCAAGGCCATTTCATATTAGTGTAAAAAAGAGGGAACATGGCATTGGGCTTGCCATGTCCCCTCTTCTTTACGGAAAGGAAAAAGGAAGAAGGTAGAGGACGAAGAATAGGTTTATTGGTCGATAGGGTTTAGGGAGTAGTGGCCAAATGGTAAAGTATTAATTTTATCTTCTAAAATATGGCGCTTGTCATCTTTGTAGCTTAATGCCCACTTTGTTTGTTTGACACTAAAAAGTTGATGATTATAACTTCTAATAGTGTTGAACGTTGCAGTTGTTTCAACATTTTCAAACAAACATCTTTTATAATGTTCAAACTGTACGTTCTTTTTCAGGAAAGAAGTTTTTATTCCTTTGGCCTTCTTCGTGACTTGATGTTCGTTCCTCTCGTTTATGTACAGTTGAAATGAATACAGTTTGGACATTAATGCTACAATTTCCATCATTGGCACACCATTCGTTTCATCTTTAAATTTTCCCAATACTTTCTTGTTTCTGTCATAGTCGTAATTTGGATGATCCTTAGGATAATCGGAAAAGTCGAAATCATCTTTATATATAAAGGTGCGTAGATCTTCATACATGTCATTTGTTTTAATCCAGTAAATTAGTGCATCCGTATCCATATATGCAATACCAATGTTCTCTCTTCCATAGTAGTTAACCATCTTCTTATAATGAAACTCGTACATATGTGTTTTTGAAATATCCAAGATTGACATTCCAAGATACAAAGGACGATCCATTGTAACTGACTTCTTGTTCATGGAAATAACAACTAGATTTTCATTAATAATTACAGATGAACCAAAGTTTGGTTGTTGCACCAATTTCTGTAATTTTACTGGATCAGTTACCAATTTGATATCCTTATGTTTCCTTTTGTTTTCCAAAGTCTTGCCAAATATTGCGTTATTCATTAATTTGAAAAAATCTTTTTGAAAACTTGATGTAGCGGTGGCTCTTCTTCTTGTGTTGTTGTCGATGTAAGGTTTTAACCAACAAGATTGAGAAAATTGTAGTACTCGATTAATTTTTGTAATTCTCAATCCTAAGTCTAAAGCTTGTTGTATCATCCAGTAGTGTCCAACATATCGAGACTTGTCGGTTAAAGTCATCATTAATTTCGGCCATCTTCCAGTAGGGGAAATTTCAGTCTTTGGAAGAAGTGGTAAATCGTAATGATGATCGTGAAGATGTTCAGGATATTCAAAATCAACATCAAAAATGTAACCAGTTTCACCATGTTTTGGTAAATCCATAATATTTCCAATCGATTCTGGATCTATCCATTTAAAATTATCATATGGAAGGGGATTTGACATTGCCCATCCGTATAAGTTATTTGCATCGAAATAACCTAGGAATGTTGTTGGTTTTGATGCATCATAATCGGGCAGATACTTGTTATTCGCCTTAACATGTCTGGTTACACTTTGTGTCAATCCCCCTCGAACTCCTGATTCTAACATCAAAACCATATCTACATCAGTAAGAAGTTGTAATTTACAATTTGTTTCTTTCAACATGGCTTGCCATGCTAGTCCAGGTGAAGTGTATGAATGAAGAGGGTCCAATCCATATGCTGCAAAACACGTATTTCTAAATTCTTCCATTATATCACATAATAAAGTGACATCTAATTTAACATAAAAATCTGAATATTCTCCCAATGTTGTAAATCCTAATTCATTCCATACTTTACATGCATGATCATAATCCTCTTGAGATATGTCCATGTTGTATAATTTACTTTTGAATTCTTCTTTTGGCGGAAGTGATGTTTCATTAAATTTTTCTAAACTGTCTATATAATCATATGGGAAAACACCTTTCCGAAGTACGAGATCCAGTTTGTCGTTACTTACAATCTTCTTTGTTTCAATAAAATCTTTCTTCCTTAAATTTTCAGAAAGTTTAGACAAACTCAATGGCATAAATCGGTAGGAGTCTAAGAATCTTAATTTGACATTTCCAACTGTTTTAGAGAAACTTATAAATTTTTCTGAAGTTTCAGCCAACACATCTATTGAACCATTGTCTCTTCCTAATTCAGGTATTATAAAATGAGCATCATACCCACTGAGGTTATGCAGAACCACAGGAATAAATAGTGGTAAACGATAGCTCAAATTGCATTTATTACAAGCAGCACCCTTGTAATAACCTGTAAGGTGGTCATGATCTTTAACTTTATAATTGTCAATGGTAAATTCATTTTTACATAAGAAACAATGAGTTGCATTTTCATGTTGAATTTCCTCTTCTTCCTCCATCGGTTTCATTGGTACGATATTCGTATATAATCTTTGTACATTTTCAGCTATTAAATATAAATGGTCAAGAAATATTGTTTCCACATTTTCATCACGATATACTAAAGGTTCTGAAGTTAATCCACATTGGTTTAAATGTTCTTCTGATAATGTTGATTTAACCATTAAACAAAAACTATTTGGTTTGTGCATTTGATATTTGACACTTTTTATAGCTTCACAATTTTCATCTTCTATAGGAATTAGTGTTGATTCAAAGTCCGCATATACAACTATTGGGATACGGTATTGATGATGAACCTTTTGAAATGTAACAAATGCTCTGTTTTCCGAAGGTAAATTAATCTTTGCTTCATAATTATTGTTACATAGCCTTTTGTGCTCTTGTAACCATTCTCTTCCTTGTCTTCCTTCTCGTTGAAAATTAAAACATCTCTTGCAAATTATCTTTCTGTTTCGATCTTTAGAAAGTTGCTTGTTAACAAGAGAGTCGAATTTTTTTATGTACACATAGTGAGACACATCTCCTCGCGTTAGTAGTAGTAAATCCGTATGATCTGGTAGCTCTTCTTTTACAACACGTAAAGGATACACTTTGTTTTGAACTATCTAATGCAAAAACATTAATAGATGTACCAGGATTTTTCTTCTCAAATTTTGATATATCTTTCAGTGATCAGGGTAAGTAATTCCTTGAAAATTGTACTGTCTTTGATTTTCATAGTGTTGGTTAGGTTTATCAAAATTATTTGGTACAAACTTAGATGTCATTGCATATCTAAAAACATTCATTATCTTGATTTTTCACATTAATACATGATCTTGTATCCTTAATTCTTTTGGGCAAAGGAATGTAACTAGATCCCATTAGTCCATATCCATGTTTGTGAATTCTTATATCTAATACTTCAATACTTGTAAGACTCCATCCGGATCCTCTTCCTTCGTGTTCCTGAATTTTGGTTAATATTTCTTCTATACAGTTTTCAACTATTGAATCAATGTCTGAACTCTCCATAATGGTTCGGTTTTTTGTTATAAATCCTCTTGGTGATAATTCTTCTTGTACATTTATAAACATAGCTTCTAGTAGTAAACCAAATTTAAGAAAGTTTAATCTTTTCAATTCTTCTTTTAAAGTTTTACTTATGATTGGTTTTGCTTCTCTAATAAATTCTTCTAGCTTCAAGTTTTTCATTTTGAATCTTATGATGCATTACTACTTTACCAGGTAATGCAAATACTTGTAGATTTGGTAAAGTAGTTGAAGATGTTGCTGTTATTTCATCTTGTTTATCTTGTTCTTCTTGTTCTTCTTGTTGTTCTTGTTCTGGTTCTTGTTCTTGTTCTTGTTCTTGTTGTTCTTGTTTTTCTTCTGGGTTGTTGTGAATTAGTTCTTTATGACAGTCTAATAGAATTTCATCATGAAACGATTCCGAACATTTATCGCAACTATACATGTTGAGATGTTTACTCTTCGAAATTTCGCCAAGAAATAAAATGGGCTCTTGCGTTCCTCCTTTTATAACGGTTCCCCCACCACTATTTCATCTTCTTCACTATCCAAGAAAATCAAACGTTTTGAATAAAAATATTAACCTTCTACAAACTAATTGTTTATTCCCATTGGAGTTTTAGTATATACTTCTTTATATTCAAGCTTTAATTAACTTTCCCCCACCCAACTAATTTTAGTTACTTATAAAACCAAACACCTGCCCTCCAAATATCTGTTAGGACAGATGTTATGGGACAAATGTTGAAAGAACAAATGTTAGGGTGGAAATGGCTAGAGCACAGGCACTTGGTTCAACTAAATTTGCACATAAATTAACTAGAGTTGAACTAAAAATTCACATAAATTAAAAGTTAGTTCAAAACTAAAATTCCACAGTGTTAAAAAAACTAACAGTTCAACAAAAATAAACGTTAGTTCAAAACTGAAATTCAACAGTGTTAACCAAATTCTAACAGTCTAACAAATAGGTCAAGGTAATCCAATTTAACGCGAGAATGAGGAATAGAGCACTAAGTGGCATGTTAGTCCATTACCACAAAGGATCTATTCCTCACTCTCTATTTTACATCTATTTTTTTTTTTTGGTTTACTTATTTATATTAAAATGTTCAAATATTACTATGTAGAATGTCCATTCTTGCTTTTCAATTCTTCGATTGTTTTTAGCAATTGTAACAAATATTCGTTAGTTTTCACCAAAGTCTTTATTTTGCTACATCCAATTTCAATAGAAGGTATTATAAGTTGTAATTTTATAAGTTCGATCTTTTCTTTCTTGCGAATTTCTCTCTTTATTATGTTGTTCCTTATTTTTGCTGAAGATTTAAACTCCATGTTGTTTCTGCTAAAGCCACAATAATAAAAGTCTCTTCAAACAACCTGCATTATACACATTCCCCCACCATTTTATAATCCCACTCCTTTCCCCCTTCTTTATAGGATTTGAAAGGGATAGGGTGTAGGGTGGGGGAAGGGTAATTTTGTTATTACACTAGTTGTGCAAGAAAATAGCCACCAGTATCTACACCTTGTTTGTAGCACTCCATCATAGATTGTGCCCACTGCCACATGCGGTCTCTGTCATTTGTGTGACAAGGAAAGAATGACTATCACCATACAATATAAAAGAGTCAATTCGTACATAACATCCTGAGTCCAACCATTTATTAGCTTCAGCCATAAACTTTTCTATTGTATCAAATGGAAATTGTGGATCAATTGCTATGACTTTACGTTCTTCACTAAGTTCAACAGTATAATCATCATCGTTCTCATCATCTTCACTTTCACTGTCGTTACTTAAAGTGTCTTCAGATTGTTCAAAAACATCAGAAATTTCGGAAAAATTGAAATTTTCATTCAGATGAGGAGGCATTTTCAAGCAAGAAATATTGTAAACAGCAGAGACGAAACGACAAGAGCGGCGTATAGAAGAAAAATAAAGGGGTGACCAACGCTCGCTCCGCTTTTATAATAGTATGCAAATGAGGGATAGGAGCTGACCGTGACCAGTCATCGACCCAAAGGAGTGGGGGGAAGTACTTTTCATACTACTTGGATGGAAGTAGGTTAGTAGGTCACGAGACTTAGAGTGTTAAAAAATAATGGGGGAGAAACACAACGCTATAACGCATTGCGTTTCTCCCCCATTATTTTTTTAAGCAACAATTTGGAAAAAACTAAGTGAATTTACTGTTTACGCCCCCACCTTGTAATACGATCCTTTTTATCCCTGAGGAGAAAGTCTTGAGAATCTAAATTGTTAAATCTCTTCTCTTTACACAAATTCTCACAAACTCTAATTTTATATTTTAAGCCGTTACATTTTGCCAAAATGTGTTGGTGGTCAACAACACTTAAAAAAAATATTTCAAACCTTTCTTAAGCCTCTCTCCTCTGACGGATATTATTTCAGGATCGTCTTCAACGGTGGGGGTTTCTGTCAGTTGTGGTCCAGAAAGATGTTTCATGACATGTACACGGCAAAAACTTTCATTTTTAACACATTTCCTCCCACAAGCTGATCCTTTCTTAATTCCCCTGGTAAGCACTTCAGGGCAAGTAGTGGGACGGCTAAATGCCCTACGACGCTCTTCTTGTAATAATTGAAATTGCTCTGAAGGAGCAGGCTTAGGAGCAGGTTTGGGAGTAGGCTTAGTGGATTTAGTTTTATAATAGGTGTGGTCTTCAAGCATAGTAAGTGGTGGGGTAGGAGGCAATGGTGACAGTGGAATGACAGGTGTACTAAGATGATGAAGCAAAGTTTCAAATGAAGGGGTATTAGGACGGGGAGCTGGCTTCTGTGGAGGCGGCATGATGGTTGATGGCGGTGTAGAGTCGTTTGAAAGCGAAGTAGAAGGCGAAGGCGGTGAAAAAATGCTTCGAAGTTTAGAAGTCTTGGTAGGCGGAAGAATAGTGCCAGAAGTTGAAGGTTGGGATTCAAGTTGCTTCTTGTACCAGTCAGGTGGGGTGTATGTTGTACTTCAGGGCCTGCACCCCTAGAACTGGGATGTCCACTACCCAATCCCAGCTCGAAGTACTGAGTTGGGTAACGGGCGTGGCTCCCTTTATCAACTGAAGTAGGGCAGCTTCGGCTGTTCCGAGCCCTGGCGGAGGTGGCCTTGTGTCAATCGCGTGCTTACTGGGTGTCTCACTCCAGACTCCCCCCAAAAGGGAGGGAATGAGTCAGGATGTCGGGGATCTGGGGCTTCCGTGCCTTTCGGGTACGGTTGCAGTGCAGCCGGCGCCTTTGGCGTGCGGGTTTCCAGTGACCTAGTTATTCCGCTTGGGATCCACCCATGACCCAAGTAAAACCTAAAATGGGGACCTCGGGATCCGGCTCAAGCCCCTGGCTTCGGCCAGTCCGGATATTGGGTTGGAATCGAGGGGGCAGAGGTTGTCGGTATGCTCGGCACACAGCTTCGGCTGTGGGGGGCCCTCCAGCCTTATCTGGGGGCGTTGCTCACAAACGAAAGCTGAGAAGTACCATGGGTAGTGGTGCCACTGTCACTCACAGCGGATGGTCGTTTTGGGTCACCGCCGGCTGAGTACCACAGGCCTAGTGAATTCCGGGTTTTGTGGGGGTCTAATCCGCCTTAATGTGATTTGGGACAAATGTTCTATAACTCCCTTGGTCGCAAGACTGGTCCGGTTGAGGCTAATGCCAGGTACGGACTACCCGTGAGGGTAGGGGGAGCCAATACGAGGTTACCTCGTAGAGGAAAAACTCAGACGAAAAGAAAAAGAATGTACCAGTCAGGAGGATTTTTCAGACGAAGAGTTTTCTTAGGTGCAGTAACAGCCGTAGTAGAAGTTGAAGTAGAAGTTGTAGTTGAAGTAGAAGTTGTAGTTGGCAGAGATGACATGGTTGTGGCTCCAAGTTCGCAGCGTAACGTCTGGAATCAGAATGAAATGTTAGCCGCAGTCGGTGCGTCTTTTATAACAATATGCAAATGAGAGGGGTAGCAGCTGGCCGAGACTGATTATTGACCTGGGAGGTGGGAGAAAAGGGGAAAGAGAAGGTATTTATTTTGAATAATTCGCATAACTTTTGACTAAAATAAGATAACCACATTCTTCTTTTACTAAAATGTTTGTCTTACATAGACCTTTTCAATGATGTATCGCTTGTCCAAATCCGTCAATCCGTTATCAAGTTATAGCCATTTTAATTTTTCAGGTCATGACCGGTCATTCACCCGGAGTAGTGGGGGAAGGAGTGGGGGTAGGAGTGGGGGAAAGGAGGGGGGGGGCTTCATTTTTTCGGGGGGGGGGGTCCATTTTTTCGGGGGGGGGGCTCCATTTTTTCGGGGGGGGGGGGTCATTGACCCTTCCGAAAGTGGGTCAAGGTCATTCAAGATTTATAATGATCCAAGGTGATGGGAACAGTAATACTGTTCCCACCACCCCTGTTTGCCTAACGGTTCCCACTCCCAACCCACTAGTTACGTTCTGCAAGGGACATCGACGCAATTTTGTTTGGACCGTCCGGGTCTACCGTAACGGTCCGGTCCGGGTCTACCGTAACCGTGAATTCCAAGGGAAACTGGAACAGTTAATGCAGAAACGCAACTCTAACACCCACCCAACTAATCCCACCCAATCATATTCCTAAACAAAATGCAAAAACCTAGTCCGCAATTTGCGGATGTCCCACCCCTTCTAAGTGAAGTTCAACGGAACTTCTGAATTTACAATTAATCTATCCCCTAACATCTAGCTGTAAGGCAAAACAACATTAATTAGTAGTACCAACACTTAAAACTAACAACACATCATTATTAAAAAACCAAATAATTCAACACAACCAAATACCATCATTATTCTTAAAATTAATACACCTTAATGCTAAACACCTCTTAAAATTAATACACCTTAATGCTAAACACCTCTTAAAATTAATACACCTTAATGCTAAACCCAACTTATAACTAACATCGCAATGCGCAAATTATTTCTTAAATTAAATACAACTTAAAACTAAACACACACACACACACACACACACACACACATACCACATTGCATTAAAAAACGCAACATAGTAGAAGAAGTTCAAATATATATAGGCCTACTATATATTTGAAACCTCTTGCTGAGTCGCCAACAACCTTTCGCTATGAAAGTTTGTTGACGACTGACGCTAAGATCAGGCTCGTATTGCTCCTCGGATTCTCGAGTAGTGGGGGAAGTTGTTTCACTCCAGTACAGTGTTCAATCCAGTCCAGTTCGCAGCAGTGTAAAAGAAAGGCAAAGGAGTGGGGAGCGGCGCATGCGCAACAACACAAAACCAAGGTTTTAGGTTAGAATTATCCATGTGCAGTAGCGCTAAAGTGAGTAATACAGGACTAGGCGCATGCGCATAGCATAGACTAATTCCGATCCGGAGAACTCGTTGCATGCGCAGCAGGTTTGAGGTTAGAATTATCCATGGCAGCTGCCATGTTTAGTCTGGTTTCACCACATAGAGTCAGCAACCGGTGGTGACCGGTCATTGGCCTAGAAGGAGTAGGGAAAGGTGGTGACCGGCCATTGACCCAGAAGAGTGGGGGAAGGATTGGGGGAGGGGGGGGCTCCATTTTTTCGGGGGGGGAAGGGGGGGGGGGGGGGGGGGAGGGGGGGGAGGGGGGGAGGGGGGGAGGGGGGGAGGGGGGGGGAGGGGGTCATTGACCTTTCCGGTCATTGCCCCAAAACCCCCTACTACTCAGGTGAAAGTCGGTCATCAGCGGCAGCTGCCCGGAGTAATTGCTATAAAAACCAGGTAGTTGGCTCGGGCATCTGCCCAGGGAAGTGGGCCGCTGCTAGGCTATAAAACTAGACTGCTCATTTGCGCCGCGACCATTAACTTACTGGCTTTCATGTTGATTGCATCGTTATAGCTACTACATTATTTACGTTCATTTACTTCTAACCTTACCACATAGTGTTTCATTACTACATATTGTTTAGTTAATTCTAACCTATAACTCTATTTTGTTAGTACATGACATTCTGTTTCATTTATCTCTTTATAACATATTTTATTTCTCAGTCTTCTTTTGACTTCAACATATAACACACCTCCTGTAATGGTTGCGCAGAGCTTAAAATTGAAACTGTTGCGAACACAACACATATTACAAAATAATTCTAAACTTTCAGTTTCAAAGTCTAAAACTAATTTAAGTAAAGTAAGAAAGCGGTACAGTTTTAACCCATTATACTTTTCGACGACTTCGCGGGTTAATGTTGATGATAGTATTATTCATGACATCTTGCGTTATATGTTACACTTCAACAATTTTGAACTTGTTACACCTATTGACTGTGTTCAACAAGTTTTTTTATTTTACCCCCACTATTCCTTATATAAGTGCTCTCACCACAATTCCTACTTTATACTCCTCTATTCTCTACAGCTTAGCTAAGATTTGAGGTTAGAATTATCCATGGCGGCCGCCATGTCTGGTTCAGTTTTACCACATAGAGTCGGCGACCGGTTATTGGTCTAAAGGAGTGGGGGAAGGGGTGGTAGGGGAAGGTTGCCATTTTATAAGCCCTCTCCCTAGGCGGCGCTTCTCATTCGATCGCCAACTTTCAAACGATAAACACCTCTCCCATGGCACGAATCAATTATCCCGCTATCACCAACTACTTCAACTTAAAACTATTTCTGGTGATAGTTGGATAGAATTTTTAAAAACTTACTCTGGATGACCTTGACATATTTTCCACATCCCAGTTATAAGTTTGAATTTCAATTTTCAACTAACTCTTAATTTTTCTTCAACTGTTAGAGTTTCGTCAACACCGACGAATTTCAATTTTGAACTAACTTTTAATTTTATGCGCAAATTCACTTCACCCTAACGCCAACACTATCACCATCTCCACCCCAACCTATATGGCATAACATATAACTACAGCATCTCATATATACCCTCTAACCCCCACCGGAAGCTATGTGACATAGCAGCTGGCGCCAGCTGCCACGTCACGTGGCTCGGGGGGCACGTGGCCGATTTTAAAAGTGGCCAAATCCCACTACTGACTATTTAATATTTGCCTCTATCTATCTATCTAGGCTATCTAAGCTATCTAATATTTGCTCATAACACCCCTATAGCAGCAAACCAACATCCTCATTCCCATAGTGTTCCCATAGGAAAAAATGCCGAATTCCGTTGGATATTCGCTGAGTACGCAGGTCTACTGCAAATGGGGGTATTAATGTTCCACTTTAATGTTCAACCCCCCCTCCCCCCAACTCATCATTAAATTAAATGTTTAGTCTCGTGGAATTTTTTTGATAGTTTAGATCCAACCTATTACCTTAAAACCGTTAAGTTACTTAAAAAAAGAGAGTATTAAAATAAACTAAAACCGTTTCAATTATTACTTAAAGATGTAATAAACTATCAGAATACCCTTATAAATTAACACGCCATTTGATAAAACGATTCAAGAGTTAATTTATGACCAAATTTCCCTGACAACTTGTTGGGCGCATTTTTATTTTACTCTCCTGGACTTTTATAGTACTACAGCAAATCCTCACATTCCTCAATATTCTCGGAGTTGTGGGTATTGATTACGCATCCAAATCACATTACCGCGTACATTACGATGTCGTAACTATTGCATGAATGGCTGTGGCCGTCACACACATCGTGTTGTCATGAATTTTGCAATGATTGTTCAACAAATTACACCAGAGGGTTGAAGACCATCAGTCATGCTATTTTCTGACATAAAAAGATTTGCAAAACAAGGCATTAGCAAGTTATTTAATGGGTTTTAAAAACAACCCATTTCCCTAAAGTTTATTTACGTATTCGTACTTTGCCTTGGTACCTCACCTCTTGACCTTATTATTATGAACTTCTATCATAACAAAAAATTGGTCTCATATAGTCTGAATGTAAGACTACCAAAAAGTAGGAAGCAATATGTTGCTTTCAATTTATGCTTGAATACTCCAGTTAAAGCATATACCTGAACATATACAGCTTTAACTCTTTGCTTTATATGGGACACTGAACGAATTTGGCTGACTGACTACATTAATCCACTAACATGAACTTAAAGTGATTGAATAAAAAAAAATAAATAAAAAATAAACTAGGTAATAGCCAAAACGCTTAAAATATATGCTTTTACATAATTAATTATCTATGAACTACACACAATAAAAATTACTCTGCAGGAACTTCATGCAAATCTTAAAAGTCACTCATAGGTCTATTAGTTCCAAAGATGATCTCGATCAAAGAAAAAGTAGAAGTGTATATTTTTTAGTTTATAGGATTTAGAATGTATAATTTAATCTGTTTAGTTTATTTGTAAAGTTAGCTATTGTTTATTTATGTAGAATTTCAAATAACCAAAATCCGAAAAGGAATTTCCTCCAAGAAAGTGATGGGTTCTGGATGTACCGCCTTATTTCTGCCTGGGCAAGTGATACGGCATCAATATAAATGAGTCTCATCTGATGATAAATTTCTGCGAGCCCGTTGCTATACTTTAGATGTTCTCCTCTGAATATAAATTTATGCGTTTTTATCTATACTAAACGCTTACTTTTCAATGCTATTTTTATATAAGATATATTTGGCTCCATTTTTTTTCTCAATCTAATCACTTTAAACGTTTCAAGTTAATTGAATTACTTCTTGAATTGCTTGAAGCTTCTTCACTAAAATTAATTCCTCTACTTAAAATAGTTTCTTTCTAAAATGCATTACCACTTTATTATATTTCTATGCCAATATTTTGTAATGCGTTAAATCAGCAAATATAAACGAAGCACTTTTTAAAGATTTGTTTTTGGTACTAATAACCCACAATTCCGATAGTTTTTTCGTTTTTCTATTTTTTTATTTTAAGGTTTACAATAAGAGAAAATCGTTTACTTCAACATTAAAACAAATTCAATGTTTCTCTCAAACGGTAATTCAAGTTTGACTATTTGCAAGTTCAGATCGAATGCTACACCAGCCCAGGTACGTACCGCACCATGTTTAAACCTCCTAGTAATGAATTATTATCAGCGCTGGACCCGTACAAACCTAGTTAGTGCCTCAAAGCGGGCTGAACGTGAATATTTGACCATGTCAAAGGCACGACACGCCACACGCCAGGCTCCCTCCACCGCCAAACAAGGTTATGTGTGGTGCAACACAGCGTAATACTTGCTGTTTATAGGGGCTATAATGATTTAAAGTGCAGTGAATCTCAAAAATTACATGTTAAAATTGTTATAAGGAGTTAGTTGGAAGGTTAAGGTTAACAAGGAGGGAGTTTATTAAACTAAGTAATAGTCGCTTCTCGATAGAAATTATAAAAAAAATAGCATAGTTTATAGTCCTATTAAATCAGTAAATGACTGACAACTCTGCTTGTTTCAGAAGTGAGAAAGTTTACTTTTATTTGCAAGTGGTAAAAAGGATTATAACGTAGCTTAATAACCATGGGTGCGACCGATTTAACTTTTGGGTACGGCCCATCTGAGTGACACAAGAACTTTACGAATAATCTACGGACTATTTTTATAAAGTAAGTTTAATGCATTTTAGTGTTATTTTCATTAATACTAAGTACCGAATGTTAAAATAGAATATACAAGGTAATTAACTAAACAATTGAAAACTGGAAGATATTTTTTATAATAAATAGATTCAAAATGATACTTCTGTTCATATACGTGCTTAATATTATTCCTGGGTATTTTCTCCGTCCACCCGGGATGACCTACTGTCACCTTAAAATTACAAATTCAGCTTTACTATCTTAACTCACAATGTAACCGGTTATAGAGACAGCATTGAGCTAGAGGGCCTCTACAGAAGGCACTGCTTGCGGCTGAAACACCCACTGTTCGTGTAATGCCTACGAGTAGCCACTATCAGCTGCACTAAAGCTGTGCTACCACTAACATCGTCCTTATCTCCTAACTGTCATGTTACAAAGAGAACATGGGGGCTAGAGGACCTCTACAGAAGGTACTGCGAGCGGCTGAAACATGCAATTTTCGTGTCCTGCCCGCAGTAGCCACTATCAGCTGTGCTGCTACTACCACTGTCCATATATCCTAACTGTCATGTTACAAAGAGAACATGGGGGCTAGAGGACCTCTACAGAAGGCACTGCTTGCGGCTGAAACACCCACTGTTCGTGTCCTGCCTACGAGTAGCCACTATCAGCTGCACTAAAGCCGTGCTACCACTAACATCGTCCTTATCTCCTAACTGTCATGTTACGGAGAGAGCATAGGGGCTAGAGAACCTCTACAGAAGGTACTGCGAGCGGCTGAAGCATGCACTTTTCGTGTCCTACCACGCAGTAGCCACTATCAGCTGTGCTGCTACTACCACCGTCCATATATCCTAACTGTTATGTTACGGAGAGAGCATAGGGGCTAGAGAACCTCTACAGAAGGCACTGCGAGCGGCTGAAACATGCACTGATCGTGTCTTGCCTAGGAGCATCCACTATCAGCTAAGCTGCTACTAACCATACGTTTACCACCGTCCTTATCTCCTAAGTGTTATGTTACAGAGGCAGCATGGAGCTAGAAGACCTCTACAGAAGGTACTGCGTGCGGCTGAAACATGCACTGTTCGTTTCAAGCCTTGCGGTAGCTACTATTAGCTGTGCTGCCACTACCATCGTCCTGGTTTTCTTCTACTTTTCCTTTGTAAGTGTTTTTTTCTGTACTGTTCTAGCTATTAAAATTGTTAACTATTACAGTACAAGTTTTCATTTATAACGAAGGATCATGGAACACTTAGTCACAGTGGCCGCTGTGAAAATGCAAAACTTTTATAAATAAAACTCTCAAAAACTATACAAAAGTACAAATACTGCTGCTACTTTTAAGCATTGGTTTTAAAACAACTGTTACCTGTGAGAAGTTTTCAAAGCCAAAAATATTCATTGGTTGGTGATCATCAGCCTTTGGTTTTTTCAGCTTTTGGTTTTTTTTTTGATAATATTTTCAACCGTAAATGTTAATATTTATTAAAAATTATTAAATTGTCAAAAAACCCTCTCCGTCTCCGATGTAAAATATTTACCAAAAATTGCCACATCATTTGGCAACTCGTGTATACTTTAAGTCTACACCCCTCTACATTTCATCACCCCCACAACTCCATCTAAAGTTTCTTTAACACTGAATGACTAACAGGGATGATACTTTACACATCCATATGAGGCCTTCAGTACTACATTATATCATCGTACATTACGACTTTTAGCCTAAATGGGGTACGTTCAATAAGCAGTCACCGAAAGATTTTTAAGATAAGCAGGTTTATGTACATAAAATTTAAGGTCTTGCTTAACACAGATTAAAAAGGATTAACTACAAAAACTTCTAAATTTAATAATTGATTACAAATTCCCCATTTTTAGATCGAATTGTGATATTTAGTTATTTACTATTCAAAGACATTCAAAATTATCTTTGACATGACATTTCGTTTGTGAAAAAAATGAATTCTTTATCACAATATTCCACTGTGACTAAAAATTGAGAGAGAAACTAAAAACAATGCTAAACTTCTTTGAACTTTATTCCTTGATGAATTCAGAAAGTATTCAAGTTATTTTTTGTTAAGAACGATCGTTTGCTGTAAAATAACTTCACTTTGAAAGGTTTTACTCAGTTTATATTATTTAAATTTGTTATCAGTTGTAAGACGAAGAGCTCATTATTACCAACTAAAAGCCCTTAAAGAATCACACAAGAAATTTTGGTTTCGATTATGTTTGAAGTAGACAAATGACAATATTATTTTACTTAACATGACACTCAATCCAATCTTTTTTTTCTTACAGAGGTAAGGTTTTGATATTTTATGTCACATTTGTCAATAAAACGTGAGTAGTGGGGTTTGGTTACTTTCAAAACGGAAGTCGTGCCAATTGCCAGCCGCTGCCGGCCAGCTGCCATCGGCCAGCTGCCAAATCAGTCGCTGCCGCCATATGCCATGCCATATAGCTTCAGGTGGGGAGAGGCTAAATTAAATGAAGGGGTGGAGAAGGGGTGAGCAGATGGTGTTAATTTTTGAAGTAGGAGTTAGTGTATAAAGGAGAGGGGATAATTGCTTCAAGGTCATATGGAGGGGGTTTTAAAAAAGACTGAACTCTAAGAGTTCAGTTTATCGGTGATCGTCATACAGGTCAGTCGAAACCGACAAGGGACTGAAGAATAGCTTCTACATCATTTATTGTTGTAGAAGATACATCTGGAACTTGTACAGGGTTCTGAGGAGTTGTTGAAGTTGAATTTCTAGAAGGATTTTCCCTTGGATGAGTTGTTGATGATATTTCATGAACTTGAACATTTTCTTGGTTGGTTTCCATTATTATTGTAGTGTAAATTAGAGTGGAGATGTTGTTAGCTGAAGAGCATAGAAGATAATGAAGTAGGAATTATTGTCGGGGCCCTTATATAGGGAATGGTGGGGGTAAAATAAAAAAACTTGTTGAACACAGTCGATAGGTGTAACAAGTTCAAAGTTATTGAAGTGTAACATAGAACGTAAAATGTCGTAAATAACACTATCATCAACATTAACCTGAGAAGTTGTTGAACAGTATAATGGGTTAAAACTGTACTTCTTCCTAACTCTATTTAAATTAGTTTTACACTTTGAAATTGAAGGTTTAGAAGTACTTCGTAATATGTGTTGTGTTCGCAAAAGCTTTAATTTTAAACATTGTGTATTCATTGTAACCGATGTGTTACATTTAGAAGTTAAAAGAAGACTGAGATATAAAATGAAGTGTAAAAGAAATTAAAAGAAAATGCCGGAGTAGTAATTTTGTAGGTTAGAATTAACCTACAATATGAATGCTAAAAGTAACGAAGTTTATTCCATGGATAATTCTAACCTCAAACCTAGTTACCGAAGTAGTCATAACGTAAAACTAATGAGAGATGATGACTGAGCGGATGCAAGGCAATGAATGTTTGTGGCGCGATAAACTACCCACTTTTATAGAGGCAATAACTCCAGCCAGATGGCGGCAGATGGTGAGCAAATGACTGGTTGACCGACTTTCACCTGAGTAGTAAGAGAAGTAAGGTTCCGTGTCCATCCCTACTCCTTCGGGTCAATGACCGACCGGAAAGGTCAATGACCCCCCCCCCCCGAAAAAATGGAGCCCCCCCCCCCGAAAAAATGGAGCCCCCCCCCACTCCTTCCCCCACTCCTTCCCCCACCTCCCGGGCCAATGACCGGTCATGGCCGGCTGCTAACCCCTCTCATTTGCATACCGTTATAAAAGACGCGCCGGCTATGGCTAGTGTTTCATTCTGGTTTCTTCCACCACTCTTGTTGCTTCGCCGCTCTTGTTGCTTTGTTTCTGCCAGTCTTAATATCTTTATTTTTAAAATGCTTCCTCACTTTAATGAAAATTTTAATCCTTCTGAAAATGCAGATGTTTTTCAACCACCTGAAGATGATTTCCAACATCATGAAGAAGATGCTTTCCAAGAACATGAAGAAGATGTGATAGAAGACATGGATAATAGCAGTGAAGATGAAAGTGAAGATGACAGTGAAGATGAAATTGAAATTAATGAACAATTCAAAGTATATTTTATAGAAACACAATTTCCTTTTGATGTAGTTGAAAGATTTATTTTTGAAGCACACAGATGGCTAAATTTAGGATTCAACATTATAATTGGTTCACCTATTGTCTACAATAACAGTAACTTCTTCCTTCTAACTCCAAATGATCGAGAACAAATTCTTACTTGGCAGGACGATGTAATGAGATCATATGAACTGAACATTGGTGTTGGGTACTTTGTTGCAAGAGTGGCTTAATAACCACATTACCCTTCCCCCACCTCCACCCTATCCCTTCCCAATCCTTATTCCTTACCCCTCCCCATATTTAAAATTTATAAAAGTGGGGCTATGAACCTTCAGGTTTCTAGTCTGTACTCGCACTTTGTGCCGTGAAGTACATCTCTTGTATTTTTTTCTCCACCTTTTAAAATATTATTTGTTTGAAAAAATGCCTCCTAATGTGAATTACCATTTTAATTCTTCCGAAATTTCCGATGTTTTTGTACAACCTGAAGACATTTTAAATAATGATAGTGAGAGTGAGAGTGAAGACGATGATGATTATAGTGTTGAACTTAGTGAAGAACGTAAAGTTATAGCAATTGATCCACAATTTCCATTTGATACAATAGAAAAGTTTATGGTTGAAGCTAATAAATGGTTAAATTTAGGATGTTATATACGAATTGACTCTTTTATATTGTATGGTGATAGTCATTCTTTCCTTGTCACACCAAATGACAGAGACCGCATGTTGCAGTGGGCACAATCTATGATGGAGTGCTATGAACAAGGTGTGGACACTGGTGGCTATTTTCTTGCACAAGTAGTGTAATAACAAAATTACCTTTCCCCCATCCTACACCCTATCCCTTCCCAATCCTTATTCCTTCCCCCTCCCCATTTTTAAAATTGATAAAAAGGCGGGCTATGAACCTCCAAGTTTCTAGTCTGTACCTACACCTTGCGGCATCAAGATGCTTACCAGACTTGATGGTTTCATAGCCAATGATATTAATATATGGAGTTTGATAACAAACTTACGGATAAAAATTGAAGAAAAAATTATGGCAAACAATGAGCTAGGAGTTATAGTTTTTGTTTCATTAGTAGAACATTTTGAAATTTTGTATAGTATAAAAGTAACAATTAACAATATTAATGAACTATTTCCTTGGACAATATTTATTCGCAATAAAGTTGAAGAGCAGAAAATTATAGTAGATGTGACAGCAATGAAATATAACCTAGATAGAGAAGAATAGATATAAACCCCCTCCTATTCCTTGGTTTTGCAAAAATAGTGGGGGTAGGAGTATATATATATAAGACTAAGTAAGCAATGCATAGTTTGTTATTTGAAGTAAAAGAAGTAGTAAAGAAACATGTTGTCTAAAGATACTCCATTTATTAATTATTCTCAAGTTAAAGATGTTTTTGAAAGCACAAATGAAATACAGGAAGAAAACATAGAGGAAAATTATGACGAAACTGACAATGATTCTACAATGGAAGAGGAAGAAATGGTACAGATTGAACAAGAACTATTTGAAGAAATGATAAACGATAGTGATGAAGATATAATTAAGGAAGCTATTGAAATATTTATATTGGATTCATCATTGGAATCACCCATATCACCTTTACTGTCTTCTGAATCTGAATCTGAATTGGACTAAGGTACCCCCACTATTTTGAAGAAGTAGTGGGGGAAAAATATCCCCACCACAAGTTAAAAGTTGGTGGGGGAATGTTTATAAATGTGTTAAATATTTGTGCAGGAGATCAGTCTTAGGGAGACTAGTGACTGAAGATGTTTCGTAAAATACCTTTTGATCCTTCATACTACAATCTGTTTGATATACATCGTTTTCCAGACATTGAGGAGAAATTGTACAGAAAATTTTGTTCTCTACTCGATAAGCCGCAAAAACTACCACCAAATACTTTTACCTACAAGCTACCCATCATGGACAAGGAGGATGTAAGCAAAATACCATTAGTTCAAGTAAAATTTTTGGAAGAAAAAATTCTTGTTTGTGTGAGAGAAGTGTTTCATAATGATTATTCAAAAAGATTGGCTTTCGAATTTATTCAAGAACATGCAGGATCTGAAAGAGAACAATATCCAGAACCATATTACAAATATCTTTTCGAGAATGGAGCGAGTGTAACGGTAGAAATAACCATTACATTAGTATAACTCTCCCCACCACTGACGTCTCCCCACCATTGGCATCTCCCCACTACTGACTTAAATTTGGTGGGGGAATGTGGATAAATGTGTTGACTATCTGTGTAGAAGCTTACTCTTCGAGAAATTGTTGATCAAAATGTTTCATCATGTACCTTATGATCCGACTTCTTCCTTCAGGGAAAAACAAAGATTAAAACGACTAGAAAAAGAAAGACAAGACCGAGAAGATATGAAGATGGAATTCAATAGACTACAATTTCAAATACCAGGAATTGAACTTGGAGCACCAAGATTGAAAACTCTCCACTGGGCTGGAAGTTATATCAAATTTTTGAAAGTACAAGTTGAAGCAAGAGATCTAAAATTGAAAAGATTAGAAATGGAAAATCGAGAATTGAAGAAATTAATATCACACATGTCTGGTAATACAACTGTTCAAGAAGGTGAAGAAGAAGGAAAAGAAATTTTAGGAATCTAAATTATCAGCACCCCTTTTAGAGAATAGGGAATAGATCACTTTGTGGTAATGTAATAACATGCCGCTTAGTGATCTATTCCCAGTTCTCGCTTAATATCCGATGACCTTGACCTACATAAAAGTGGTGGGGGTAAGAGCATATAAAGAGATAGTTATGGATATAACTTTCAGTACAAGTCTAACACTATGGACAGCTTGTTAGTTTTGTGTTTACAACAAATTATCAATAATGGGTTTCTTTACCGTTATATAATAACATCAAATAAATGTGAAATACCTCAACCAATTCGTGAAATGGTCATGAAATTTAAGAAGGACAATAGTGGATTTGGTATTTATCTTGCTTTTATTTTTGAAGATGGAACAAAAATGTGTCATGATTGTGGAAAAGCATCTGTTTTAGACTTTGAACAATTTGAAGATGATGGAGGTAAATTAGTTCACCTTGTAAAAGGCCAAGTGATGAAATTTGAAACAGTCAAGAAAAAATGTAACATTTGTGCACAAAACTTGTTTGAATTTATTAAGTATAATGCATTAAAATCATGATACCCCTTCTACATATGAAGAAGGTGGGGAAAAAAAGAGTGGGGATTATAAAGTGGTGGGAGAACTTGTATAAATGTAGGTTGTTTGAAGAGACTTTTAATATTGTTGCAGCATTTGTTGAAACAACATGCAGTTCGAAGTTTGCCATTTTAAAATTAAATATGAAGATTGGAGCTCTGTTGCAGGATTTGTCAAGTCTAAAGAAGATAATCAAAAGTTGCTAAATGTACATTGCTATATTCACAATGAAGAAAGTCATGACAAAATAATGGCATATTTAAACACACCTAATGTAACATCAGAAAGCTCTGCATTTATAAAATATTTAAAAGAAGAAGATTTGGATGTGACCCTAGAAGTTTGGTATCTAATTTAAATTATTGTGGTGGGGGAAATGTAGAAGTTATTGGTGGGGGAAATGAGATAAAACCGGCAAAATTGTAGAACAGAATTCACTCTATACAACGATGGAGCATCCTTCCACAACACCTGTATTGGCATCTGTGGATTGGCATCAAAATTATCAACCAAATACTTCAAGTTCAAATTGTTATGAAAATCATCAGCCTAGCACTTCTAATTCAAATTGGTATGAAAATCAGCTGCCTAGTACTTCAAGTTCAATTTGGTATGAAAATCAGCAACCGGCCACTTCAAGTATAAATTGTTATGGAAATCAGCAATTTACTACTTCAACACAAAATTTCTATGAAAATCAACAGCCGACAACATCAACTAATTTTTGTACATCAGTATTTAAAGTATCAAAACCCCATTCGGATTGTAATAAGTTAATATCAGCTCAATCAGGAAGAATCAGGAAAAACACATATATGAGAGAAAGGTGCAAGAAAGAAAGGATAGAATTTACAAAATTACAGTTAACAGTTCCCTCTATTAAAGTGGGATGTACTAGAATACAAACTTTGCAAGCAACCAATGCATATTTGTTGGAATTGTTAGAAAGAATTGAAAAGTTGGAGAAGAAGAATGAACATTGTAAAAAGTAAACACTCATTCCCCCCAAGAAAAACAAAAAAAAATAATAAAATAGTAAAATGAAAAAAAAGTAGATGTAGAATAGAGAGCGAGGAATAGATCACTTTGTGGTAATGGACTAACATGCCACTTAGTGCTCTATTCCTCGTTCTCGCGTTATATTGGATGACCTTGACCTACATTAGTAGGGTGGGGGAAATTGAAAATGGTGGGGGAAAGTGTATAAAGGAGAAGCCTACTATAGAGGAATCATTCTGAAAGTAAACTTGTCAGAAGTATGGACTTGACCACAAGCAAAGAAGAAGATAGAAAACAAAGATTTCGAGAAAAGGCTAAAGTAAGAGAGTCAAGAATAAGGTTGAGATTTTACAAACTACAGAGATTGATTCCTGGTGTTAAGTTAGGAGAAATAAGATCAAGAACGGTAGACATGGCGGCTGATTACATCAGTTACTTACAATCGGAATTAATGATAAAGGAAGCAAGAATAGAAGAGCTGGAGCACAAGATAAAACAACATATTGAAACATCGAACAGTGAACCTATAAATTGTGTAATAAAAGAAGAAGATGTAAAAGACTTAAATTAAACAAAACAAAAAAAATGAACTTGGACTTTGGTTATTGATTGGACACTTCTTAGAGAATGGGGAATAGATCACTTTGTAGTAATGAATCATCATGCTGCTTAGTGATCTATTCCCAGTTCTCGCTTAATCAAAAATGACCTTGACATACTTAGCAAAATATCATATAAGCCGGATCAAAAACAGTTATTCCTCATTTACTGGAAATGGCTCCTGTGGACAACACCGATTATCCAAGGAAATCTATGATTGAAATATTGTATAAAATTCAATTAGAGGATTTAAATATGGAAGAAGATGAAAATAATAGCGAAACTTCAGAAGTAGAAACTATAAATGATATGGATGTGGATGTAACAACATCAGAAGAAGAAAATGCCAATGATGTGGAGAATGAAAATTTGGATATGGATGTAGTAATATCAGAGTCTTCGTCATCATTTGAATATGAAGAAATACATATTAAAACTCCAATTCATATAGAGAATACTAATGAAGAATCTGTTTGTAGAAGATTAATATTTTGTCCAAGACGTTTGTTTTCTTCTGAAAGTGAAGAAGAAGAAGATGAAATAGTAGTGGGGGAACTATTATAAAAGAAGGAAAGGGAGAGCTCATTTCATTTCTTGGCGAAATTTTGAAGAGTGAACACCACCAAACATGTATCATTGCGATAAATGTTTGGAATCATTTAATGATGATATTCTGTTAGAAATACATAAGGAACTAATTCACAACAACATAGAAGAACAAGAAGAACAAGAAGAACAAAATGAAATAACAGCAAGACCTACAACAACTTTACCAAATTTACAAGTATCAGCTTTACCCGGAAAGGTAGTAATGCATCATAAGATTCAAAATGAAGATTTAAACTTAGAAGAATTTATTACAGAAGCAAAACCAATCATCAGTAGAACTTTAAAAGAAGAATTAAAAAGATTAAATTTTCTCAAATTTGGTTTACTACTAGAAGCTATGTTTATAAATGTACAAGAAGAATTATCACCAAGAGGATTTATAACTAAAAACCAAACTATCATAGGAAGTTCAGACATTGATTCAATAGTTGAAAAATGTATAGAAGAAATATTAACTAAAATTCAGGAACATGAAGGACGAGGATCAGGGTGGAATCTTATAAGTATTGAAGGATTAAATATAAGAGTTCATAAACATGGATATGGACTAATGGGATCTAGTTATATTCGTTTGCCAAAAATAATTGAGGATACAAGATCATGTGTTAATGTGAAAAATCAAGATAACGAATGTTTTAGATATGCGATGACATGTAAATTTGTACCAAATCATTGTAATGAACCAAACCAGCACTATGAAAATCAAAGATATAGATATAACTTTCAAGGAATTAGTTATCCTGTATCACTAAAAGATATATCAAAATTTGAGAAGAAAAATCCCGGCACATCTATTAATGTTTTTGGATTAGATAGTTTAAATAAAGTTTATCCTTTACGTATTGCTAAAGAAGAGCTAGCAGATCATACAGATTTACTACTACTAACGCAAGGAGATGTATCTCATTATGTGTATATAAAGAAATTTGACTCTCTTGTTAACAAGCAACTTTCAAAAAATCGAAACAAAAAGGTGATTTGCAAGAGATGTTTTAATTTTCAACGAGAAGGAAGACAAGGAATAGAATGGTTACAAGAGCACAAAAGATTATGTAACGATAATTATGAAGCAAAAATTATTTTACCGTCAGACAGCAGAGCATTTGTTACATTTCAAAAGGTTCATCATCAATATCGTATCCCTATAGTTGTATATGCGGACTTTGAATCAACACTAATTCCTATAGAAGATGAAAATTGTGAAGCTAGAAAAAGTGTCAAATATCAAATACACAAACCAAATAGTTTTTGTTTAATGGTTAAATCAACATTATCAGAAGAACATTTAAACCAATATGGATTAACTTCAGAACCTCTAGTATATCGTGGTGAAAATGTGGAAACAATATTTCTTGACCATTTATATTTAATAGCTGAAAATGTACATAGATTATATACAAATATTGTGCCAATGAAACCGATGGAGGAAGAAGAAGAAATTCAACATGAAAATGCAACTTACTGTTTCTTATGTAAAAATGAATTTACCATTGACAATTATAAAGTTAAAGATCATGACCACCTTACAGGTTATTACAGGGGTGCTGCTTGTAATAAATGCAATTTGAGCTATAGTTTACCACTATTTATTCCTGTGGTTCTGCATAACCTCAGTGGGTATGATGCTCATTTTATAATACCTGAATTAGGAAGAGACAATGGTTCAATAGATGTGTTGGCTGAAACTTCAGAAAAATTTATAAGTTTTTCTAAAACAGTTGGAAATGTTAAATTAAGATTCTTAGACTCCTACCGATTTATGCCGTCAAGTTTGTCTAAACTTTCTGAAAATTTAAGGAAACAAGATTTTATTGAAACAAAGAAGATTGTAAGTAACGATAAACTGGATCTTGTACTTCGGAAAGGTGTTTTCCCATATGATTATATAGACAGTTTAGAAAAATTTAATGAAACATCACTTCCGCCAAAAGAAGAATTAAAAAGTAAACTATACAACATGGACATATCTCAAGAGGATTATGATCATGCATGTAAAGTATGGAATGAATTAGGATTTACAACATTGGGAGAATATTCAGATTTTTATGTTAAATTAGATGTAACTTTACTATGTGATATAATGGAAGAATTTAGAAATACATGTTTTGCAGCATATGGATTGGACCCTCTTCATTCATACACTTCACCTGGACTAGCATGGCAAGCCATGTTGAAAGAAACAAATTGTAAATTACAACTTCTTACTGATATAGATATGGTTTTGATGTTAGAATCAGGAGTTCGAGGGGGATTGACGCAAAGTGTAACCAGACATGTTAAGGCCAATAACAAGTATCTGCCCGATTATGATGCATCAAAACCAACAACATTCCTAGGTTATTTCGATGCAAATAACTTATACGGATGGGCAATGTCAAATCCCCTTCCATATGATAATTTTAAATGGATAGATCCAGAATCGATTGGAAACATAATGGATATACCGAAGCATGGTAAAACTGGTTACATTTTTGACGTCGATTTTGAATATCCTGAACATCTTCATGATCATCATTACGATTTACCACTTCTTCCAAAGACTGAAATTTCCCCTACTGGAAGATGGCCGAAATTATTAATGACTTTAAACAATAAGTCTAGGTATGTTGGACATTATTGGATGATACAACAGGCTTTAGACTTGGGATTAAAAATTACAAAAATTAATCGAATACTACAATTCTCTCAATCTTGTTGGTTGAAACCATACATTGACAACAACACAAGAAGAAGAGCTGCTGCTACATCAAGTTTTCAAAAGGATTTCTTCAAACTGATGAACAATGCAATATTTGGCAAGACTTTAGAAAACAAAAGGAAACATAAGGATATCAAATTAGTAACTGATCCAGTAAAATTACAGAAATTAGTGCAACAACCAAACTTTGGTTCATCCGTAATTATAAATGAAAATCTTGTCGTTATTTCTATGAACAAAAAATCAGTTGTATTGGATCGTCCTTTATATCTTGGAATGTCAATATTGGATATTTCTAAAACACACATGTACGAGTTTCATTATAAGAAGATGGTTAATTATTATGGAAGAGATAACATTGGTATTGCATATATGGATACGGATGCACTTATTTACTGGATTAAAACAAATGACATGTATGAGGATTTACGGACCTTTGTATATGAAGGGTGCAGGGGAAGAACGATCAAAGTCCAAAAAAACAAAAAATTAAAATACCGGTATATTTTGATTCGTCTAAGCGTGTTTTAAAACCACATGCAATCTATAAACGTGAGTAACGAACAGATTCCGCACTAGAATATAAAACATTTAGAGTATGCAGGGGAATATCGGTCAAGCTCCACTGCGTTCATGGGAAGAACGAACAAAGTCCGTTAAAAATCAAAGTTAAAATCCCTTAAAATCCGTTAAAATCACCGTTAAAAAAACAAATTTTTATTGTTTCAGCCATAAAATGACAACCAGTAAAATTAAATATTAAGCACATTAACATTACTATGGATATATGTTATCATACTTATATGACTCTTTAAATTTTAAAAACGCTCTCCTGAAAACTTTACATTTTGTGAGTTTGATCGTTTTTCCCCTGCACCCTTCATATAAAGATGATTTTGATTTTTCCGATTATCCTAAGGACCATCCAAATTACGACTATGACAAAAACAAAAAAGTATTGGGAAAATTTAAAGATGAAACAAATGGTGTGCCGATGATGGAAATTGTAGCATTAATGTCTAAACTGTATTCATTTCAACTGTACATAAATGAAAGGAACGAATATCAAGTCACAAAGAAAGCTAAAGGAATAAAGACATCTTTCCTAAAGAAGAACGTACAGTTTCAACATTATAAAAGATGTTTGTTTGAAAATGTTGAAACAACTGCAACATTTAACACTATTAGAAGTTATAACCACCAACTTTTTAGTGTCAAACAAACAAAGTGGGCATTAAGCTACAAAGACGACAAGCGATATATTTTAGAAGATAAAATTAATACTCTACCATTTGGCCACTATTCCTTAAACCCTATCGACCAGTAAACCTATTCTTTGTCCTTTACCTTCTTCCTTTTTCCTTTCCGTAAAAAAGAGGGGACATGGCAAGCCCAATGCCATGTTCCCTCTTTTTTACACTAATATTAAATGACCTTGACCCATATTTCAACTATATATAAGAGAATAAACCATTGTATGGATCAGTATTTCTACAAACAGTGTGCAAGCAACACTTTAAGATGGAAAGTGTAAAGGATAAGATTGTAAATGAACTACATAAACCAGCAAGAAGAAGATTTCCAAGAAGAAGTACAATCATTAAAGGAATGAATGATCTTTACCAAGCTGATCTTATTGAAATGATACCACACAGTAAATTAAACAAAGGATTTAAATATATTTTAACAATTATAGACTGTTTTACTAAAATAGCTGATGCTTTACCGTTGAAGGACAAGACTGGTAAAAGTGTTACCAAAGCTATGGAGACAACAATACAAAGAAATAAATTTAAAATTAAACATTTACAAACGGATGATGGAAAGGAATATTTTAATAAAGATTTTGGAGCTTTGATGAAAAAATATAAAATAAATCATTATTCTACAAATTCTGAAGTTAAAGCTTCAATAATTGAAAGATTTAATAGAACATTAAAAGGAGCTATGTATAAACAATTTTCAAAACGAGGATCATATGTGTGGTATGACATATTACCACAACTTATAAAAGAGTATAACAACAAATATCATCGCACCATTGGAATGAAACCTATCCAAGTAAACAGTGCTAATGCTAAAATTGTATTACAACGCATCAAAAATAATACAACACCAAAAATAGAAAAGTTACAACCAAAAAAGTTTAAGGTTAATGATAAAGTTCGTATAAGCAAATACAAAGGTGTATTTAGTAAAAGATATCTGCCAAATTGGACTAATGAAGTATTTACAATTTATAAAGTGCAACCAACTATACCTGAAACTTACATTTTAAAGGATAATAAGGGTGAATTACTTCAAGGTGGATTCTATGGACATGAGTTGTTAAAATCAACAGTTGGTGATGTATATCTTGTTCAAAAGGTTTTACAAAGGAAAAAGGATATGGTTAAAGTTAGGTGGTTAGGATTTGATAAAAGTGAAGACTCTTGGATTCCTTCAAAAGACTTGGTATAGTTATTAAATAGCTCATTATGTGTTTAACCTTTAAACAAGATGGAGATTGTACAACAAAAAGATCGATTTAATATTAATAATATTGATGAATTGACAGTTGACAATAATAAGTTAAATTATGGTAAACATGGTGAATTACTACCAAATACTATAAGATGTTTAATAACTGGTCCTTCAAATTGTGGAAAAACTAATGTTGTCTTTAACCTTATAACTAATCCTAAAGGTTTACGCTTTAACAATATATATATTTTTTCAAAATCATTGCAACAACCAAAATATCAATTATTAGATAAAATACTTGCAAGTGTACCTGAAGTGAATTTCTACAAGTTTAATGCTAGTGAAACAATTATGCAACCAAGTGAAGCAAAACCATTTTCCATTTTTATATTTGACGATGTTTCTTGTGAAAATCATGATACTATAAGAAATTATTTTACTATGGGAAGACATAATAATATTGATAGCATTTATATTGGTCAAACATACAGTAAAATTCCAAAACAACTTATAAGAGACAATGCAAATATGTTGAACATCTTTAAACAAGATGAGACAAATTTAAAGCATATATATAATGATCATGTTAATGCGGATATGCCATTTGATAAATTTAAAGAAATGTGTGGTAAAGCATGGAATGAAAAATATGGATTTCTCGTTATTATGAAAGAAGAAGATATTAAAAATGGTAGATATCGTATAGGATCGGATAAATTTGTATTAATACGTTGAACTACCTATGCTACATCTAGTAACACGTTGAACTTCACAGTGTAAACATGGTGAATCAAGAAAAACTATTAAAAGAAATAAAATCACTCAGTGATTCTATTAGGATAAAGAATCGTGCATTAAGGATGGGTTTAAGTGAAAGAGAAGAATTTTTAGAGAATACATTTAAACCTATCACGGAACCTTTAAAACAGATATCAGAAACTATTGGTAAACCTCGTTATGAAGGAGATGTTTTACTACCAGTTTCTAAACAAGAAGTACAAGCATTAAAAAAGAAGATGATGATGATGATTCATATACAAGTGCTAGTGAACAAGAAGAAACAAAAAATGAAGAAGAATCAATTGTTGAAAGGGAAGAACAGCCAATACCTGAAGCAGAACAATCTATTCCAAATTTAACTCAATTGAGTAGTGATATATTACAACATGGACCTCTTGGACGAAAATATATAATGAAAATGCTACATGACATGAAATCAAATCCAAATTTAAGTAAATCACATGTATATGGAGCAAGAATTGATGGAAATGAATTGAAAATTGGTAACTCTAAGCTTGAAGTAACTCAAGACGATTATATCATTATTGGTGATCATAGATATAAAGGAACAAAAGGATTATATGAATTAATTTTAAAAAATATACCAATAAAATATTCGGCAAAAGATTTAAATACTTTTAAAGAAATTTTACAAAATACTAACGCTCATAAAAGAAACTACTCAAAGGATGCAATGATTAATCGTTCACGTGCAACAAAATATAATATTGTTATAAAAAAATTGTTTCCCCCACGAAAATTACCAGCATTACGTACCACACCGGCTGTAAGACAACCATTAAAAAGAAAATCTTTATCACTTATGGATTTATCACTTCTTGAACAACATGGTAAAAAGAGTAAAGGAGATACTTCAACATCTGGTAAAGGATTGATGAAAAATCTATACAATACAAATGTGATTTACTACAACGACATCAATAAATTGGTTGATAGAATGAGACTATTGCATGAAGCCATGGAAGCTGGTCATACAGGTTTAAATAATGAATGGGTAGCTCTGATTGACGAACTCAGGAATCGCGGCATAATTGTATAATTGTCCGCGGATATATAAGAGTTGCAGGCATATAATGTGTCAGTTCTAACATGAGCGTTGACAAGTTTGGACGTTACTCCGCGTTAGGAGTGCAAGTTGGAGAAAACAGAAAAAGAAGTGGATTACCGCAAACACCCGAAGGTGACTATAACATAAATAATAAACGTTTAAAGTTTGTTAAAGATCCAGAAGAAGATGGAGATGCAACAAATTTAAAAACAGTAAAGGAGGAAACATCTACAAGTTTAAAACTTGACAACAACCAACTATATGATGCAAAATCTCACAGGGTTATTAATGTTGCAAAACCAGTCAACAATGGAGATGTTGTTAATAAAGGCTATTTGCTATCTGCGATGGATTACGCTTTACTGTTGCAAAAGACTAAAAGTGGAAAAATGTACAATGCTTTAAATTATAAAATAACTAATGTGGCAGACCCAACCGATGATACAGATACAATCAATAAGCGTTATTTGCACTCTGTAATACCAGAAAAGAAAAAGGATGGATTTTCCTTTTATAAATATACTATAAACGATATTGGATATCCTAAAGAAGAAAGTGATGGTGTTAATATAAAATATATTAAAGATAATTGTATTTTATATAATGATGCTGTTATTGATTGTCATGGAAAAGTGTTGTCCAATCTGAAAGATGGTTCAACTCCATCGGATGCTGCTACCATAAAACAAATGAATGAAAGCTTAAAAAAAGAAACATCCACTTTTGTTAAACAAAATCAAGTAGTGTCAAAGAAAGATGATGAGTTTATGCAAGGAAGTGAAAAGTTTACCTTACTACAACTACAAAATGACAAGTGGGATGGAAAAAATAAAAAATTGTCAAATATAAATTTAGGCACGGAAGAACATGATGCTGTTATTTTAAAACAAGTACCACAACTATCAGCTACTGGTGTTAACTTTATATGTGGAGGCAGACGATTAACCGAAGTTAAATCTGGTAAAGATGATCAGGATTGTGTTGTTGTAAAACAAACTATAGTTAGAGATAAAATAAATAACGTATATGATGGAAAAGATAGAAGAATATCTAACATATCAGCAGGAATAGCTCCAAATGATGTTGCTACTATTAATCAAGTTATAGCAACCTCTAATGACGATCCATCTGTGTATACATGTAATGGTAAACGTATCACAGATCTTGAGAATCCTACAGATTACAAAGATGCTACTAATGTGGAGTATGTAATGAACCTTATGGGTAATGTAATTATAGACATGCACAATCATATGCTTAGTAAACCAAATCACGGTAAAATCCAAGATGATCAAAGAGAACAATGGATTAAAGATGCAATTATCAATAAGTATTAGTAACACTCGCCAATATATAAGTATGGAATATATAAAAATTGTTCATTATCATAAAGTATTTCATGGAATGAAGACGTTCGTTATATAAAACGGCATAATGAAGACCTCATCATTCAGTCATCGTCAAGACGTTGGCAAGAAAGGACGTGGTATAACATCAGCTGCATTATCCCTGCTCAGACGGATTCCAATTGGTGCTGTTGTGAATCGAGCGATAGACGCTTTACCATACGAATTACATCTGCCCGGAGGTTATCAATATTGTGGACCTGGAACTAAGTTGGCAAAACGTTTAGCAAGAGGAGATCCCGGAATTAATAAATTAGATCAAGCTTGCAAACAACACGATATAGCATATTCAAAGTTTAAAGATTCAACAAATAGATCAATAGCAGATAAAATTCTAGCAGAAAAAGCTTGGCAAAGAGTAAAATCAAGTGACGCAAGTATTGCAGAAAAAGCAGCGGCTTGGGCAGTAACAACAGCCATGAAGACAAAAGCTAAGTTTGGTGGTGGAAGACGACGTCGCAGAGGAAGACCTGCAAAAAGAAGAGCTCCCAAAAAAGGTGGAAATATTAGAAAGAGACGTCGTAGAACTCGTAAAGCAAAAGTAAAAAAGGCTTCTGTTTGGTCAATGGTAAAAAACGGAGCAGGTTTATACCTAAGACCGTACCGTGTGTACTAAATAAAAAGAATCAATTGATAATTCCAAATAAAGCCTTAATTAATCATCAGTTAAATGATTATGTAAAATGTTTGAAAATACCATTCTTTCGAGGAGTTTTTATGAAAGATGCATTACCAACTAAAATATGGAAAAATGAAACTGGAATAGTAAATTTGGATTCCACCTATGGTCCAGGCACTCATTGGGTATGCTATAAAAAGCTCGGACAAACCGTTTACTACTTTGACAGTTTTGGCAATCTACCACCGCCTAAAGAACTTCAACATTATTTTCAAAACTCCAAAAACATTTTTTACAATTACAAAAGAGAACAACCTAACAATACTGAAATATGTGGACATTTATGTTTGGAGTTTCTAGCGAAAAGTGTCAGTCACCTTTAAGATGTCATCGTATACAGTGTCACTGAGTGGAAATTCATCCACGTTAAAAAGTACTCTATTCCCAGCATTGCGTTTATCCAAGGAAAGATTATGGGAAGCGGCATTACTTGATTTGACTACCTACAATTCAATTCCTAAAGTTACAGAAGGAAAAAACAATTTACTACATTATTATGAAACTAAGGATGCTGCAGAAAAATACTCAGAATTGAAAATAATTACATTTCCTACTGGAGCTTATGAAATTGATGATATAAACCAATTATTGCAGAAAAAACTCGGAGAAGATAATATCACAATCAAAGGAAATAATAATACTTTAAAAGCAGAAATAACTTCAAAATATTATATAGATGTCGGAATGAAAAACTCTATTGGCAGTTTACTTGGATTTACAGATACAAAAAAGAAAATCTTAACTCCTGGAACTACTCATTCAGGTAATACAACTGTTACAATATTAAAAGTAAATAGTATTGATGTAACATGTAATATTATACATGGATCATATAGAGAAGGAGTAAATCAGCATATCTTACATACATTTTATCCAACAGTTGCTCCAGGTTTTAAAATTGTTGAGAAGCCACAAAACTTGATATACCTACCATTAAACACCAGTTTCATTTCAGACATCGTACTGAACATATTGGATCAAGACGGTCATAGTGTTGACTTTAGAGGAGAAACAATTACTATACGAATACACATCAGAGCGGTGACATAAAAATCAACATGGGATTATCATTTAAACCACAACGGAAGAGTCGGGAGCTCAGTAGCTCCTCGACATTGGAAGAGTTAACATCAGACAACATTCGTTTTCTACAAAAGATTGGATTGAAACTTAACAACGATGGATATCCTGGATATATCTCAAGGACCGACATTCGACGAAACACTATGGGAGAAGGAATATCACACACACAACCCTTACACTTCATCAAAATTAAACAATAATGATGAAATAAGAATTCCCATTCAACAACAAGATATTTACACATTACCATGTGAAAGTTATTTGTACATCGAAGGAAGGGTATTAAAATTGGATGGAAAAACTGCTTCAACAGTTCCTTTTATAAATAACCCAATGGCATATCTTTTTGATGAAATAAGATATGAGATATCAGGGGTGACAGTTGATTCAACAAAAAAGGTTGGTATAACAACTACATTAAAAGGATTAACATCATTAACACCACATGAGAAGAATTCAATAGTCACCGCCGGATGGGTTGCTCCCGATAAAGACACTATAACACCTGCTTCCAACGGTCATTTTGATTTTCATGTACCTTTACGATTGCTTTTAGGATTTGCTGAAGATTACAAAAGGGTTATAATAAATGTTAAACAAGAATTAGTATTACTCAGATCTTCAACTAATAAGGACTTAATACTTGCAGACCCTGCAACTACGGAAGATAAACTGGAATGGCAACTACAATTGGATAAAGTTGTTTGGAGAGTACCTCATGTAAAATTGGCTGATGAACATAGAATCGTATTGTTAAGAAAGTTAAAATCTGACCGTGACATTGTAATGCCATTCCGAAGTTGGGAATTTCATGAATACCCTACATTACCTCAAACAGAACGACAAACATGGACCGTCAAAACATCAACTTACTTGGAACGTGCAAGGTACATAATACTCGGTTTTCAAACTAAGCGAAAAGATGTTATTACTGCAAATGCTGGTCAATTTGATCACTGTAAAATAAAGAATTGTAAAGTTTTCTTAAACTCTCAATTCTTTCCATATGACAATTTAAATGTCATGTTTAGCAAAAAACGTTTTTCTATTTTATATGATATGTATGCAAGATTTCAATCATCATATTATGGAAAGACTAATACACCACTATTATCACCTGATCAGTATTATTCCAAAGCTCCAATAATTGTAATCGATTGTTCTAAACAAAATGAATCAGTAAAATCATCAAGTGTGGATATAAAAATTGAAATGGAATTTGAAGAACCAGTAGCAGATGGAACTTCGGCATACTGTCTAATTCTACATGATAAAATAGTTACTTACACACCTCTGACCGGAATAGTGAAGAATGTACTTTAAGAAGAATTAGTACAACTACTGCAAAATATTGAGGTTAGAATTATCTTCCTTTATTTTTAAGGTTAGAATTTTGTTTCTAAAATACAAGTTGAAAATAAACAATTATGTAATCGTATAAATTTCAAGGATTTTACAAAAAATATAAAAGCAAGAAAATAATTAGTGGAAACTTCATTCTATCTTCAACCGTCGTATGGGAAACATCGTTCGCAAGATGAATTCTACTAACAAAGAAGAAAATACACCTCTAATGGATGAAAATAGTTCTGATATAGAAAAACAAGTTGAACAAGAAATGGATGAATTCCTCAAGTTTAACAAACATAAGAAGAGAGAAGAAGAAGAAGGAGAAGCTGAAAAAGAAGTGAAAAGAAAAAAGGTTGAAGTTAACATTACAACAAATATTTTAACAGAAGTATTTCTTCGAATTTTCTACCCTATTTCTTCATGCATGACAAAAAGTATATCGGTTGGAATTGTAAAATCATTGGATTATTCACCAATTGTTATGTTAAATCAAGGAAGTAAAATGGTTATCTTTACTGAAACTTCTTGGGATTCTCTAATGAAACATTTACATCTTTTGGAATGTTATTTAACTAACAACACATTTGGAAAAAGAACAAGATTAAGTTTATTAGAATCAAATATTGAAGTTGATATAATCAAACATCGTGGGGGACAAGTTGTTCGCTTCAAAGATTTAACTAGACATGATGTAAAATTACATTTCACTAAAGAAGAATTTTACACTTTAAGTTGTACTACCGGTCCTGTCACTAGATACTTAAAACAACTAGTATTTTCAAGTACAATAATTAAAGATTATCTAATCGATACATTGGACAGACAACCATTCATTCCAATTTTATATGGTCCTGTGGATACTTCAATTTTTAATCGAATACCTCAAGAAGTGGATATGTGGAGACAATTAAACAACTATCACACCAATTTTAATATAAACGAAGAAGCACAAGAAATAAAAGAAGAACAATCGTGTTTGTAATAACAGTCAGTTGTGGATGAGACTTCATCATGAACAAACGGGTTTCGTTTTCTACTGCATCACAGTTAATGGAAGTTAAAAGAGGTATAATTGAATTTCAAGCTTTTCGAGGGAATGATGGAAATTTCATTATTAAAGAATTAGTAATTTTGGATATGAACACATCTGTAATTTATCATTACTTGTTCAAACCTCCATTTCCATTCAATAAACTAACAACTAAAGCGAAAGTTACAAACAAATGGTTAAACAAACATTTTCACAACTTAAAATGGGATGAAGGTTTTATTCATTATAACATGATGCCGCATATTATGAATCATTATTGTAAAGAGTTTAAAACTATCTACACAAGAGGATTGGAAAAAGCAAATTGGATACAATCATTTACAAGCAATGAAGTGATAAATGCAATAATAGATAGAGATTTCCAATGCTACTTTAATGAACTTTGTATTTCATCAAAAAGTTTTAAACATCGAAGGTCACAGTGTGCTTTGAAGAATGCCTACCGCTTGAATAATTTCCTTCAACAAAGTGGTGGGGGTAGCATCAGTGGTGGGGGTAGTGTCAGTGGTGGGGGTAGTCTCGATAATAAAAGTGAGAGCGCTACCATGACACAGCATGAGTATTACTCGAACCTCCGAAGAGACAACATCTCCAACGGATATTCTTATTAACAAGAAGATTAGCATCAGCAAAAACATTAAGATGGCATCAAACAACTTACTTCAAAATTTAGTTGAACAATTCAACGCTCATTCAAAATCAACAATCCTACCTACGAAGAAATGTTCCGAGCTGAAAGAAGAAAAACACTACATCATTCATACAATAAAGAAGATGGAAACTTCAGTAGGTGATGCTATAAATTGCACATTGAGTGAGGCACCTTATACAATTGGTGATGAAGCAAAATTTCAAATCTTCCTACCAAAGCGCTTCGTACAACTACTACAAAATGAAGATCTTCGTATAATTCAACCCGGCGCACTCTATTTGGTATCACATGGACCAAGTGGAAACAACTCTACTGAACTTACAATTCATGTAACACCTACTACTGATTAGTTTGTACATAAATTTGTAAATATTTCTTTGTATTTGTTTCTCAATAAATATGATATAAACCTAAAAAAAAAAAATAAAAAAGCAACATATTGTAATGTGTTTGTACATTACAATATGTTGCTTTTTTTAAAAATTCCATGGGATGACCTTGACCCAATTTTGTGTGATAATAAAAGTGAAAATCAACTTGTGAAATTCATCAGTCTACGACTACCTTTCGTACCGTACACATCTCACTCTCTATCACTAAATACAAAACTTCAACATGTCCCTAAAGGTTAAGTGCGCATCTTATGATACCAACACCATAACTACTTTTGAACAACTTGAAGATTTAACTAATGAAATGCGAGTTTTACTTACCGGTGGTTATCACTTAACTGTTGATGTTAGTGCTACTAATACAAGGATGTTCACTAAAACAAAATATTGCGATGATGAAATATTTTTTTCTACACAACCTACAACTTCTTCATCGCCAGCTGGTCAACATAACGTCAAGTTCCAGAAGTATTACCAATGTTGAATAACTTTTAATAAATAAAATTACAACTAAGGAATCACGTGATCAATGTCAAGTTCATAAAAAGGATTTAACAGTTTGATAAATAATCATTCGCTTCTCAGCTCTCGCCACGACAAGATCTATTCTAGAAAATGTTATACAGAATGATGATTGAACTTGATGGGAAAATCTATGGAAAAGATTATAACACTGTTGAACAAATGACTCAAGATTTAGATGTATTAACTAAAGAAGGATATCAAGCTAAATTAATTTTAAAATTTCCTGAAGTACATCCACTATCAACAGAAGAACTTATTGCTATGGCTAAGGCGGAGAGAGAAAAAAAGTCTGAAGAAAACAAACAGAAACAAACTTCCTAAATTTCAATAATCCTTACACTTGTAAGGTATAATTTTTTAAAACTCCATTTGGATGACCTTGAAATTACCCCCACCACTTTTCATAGTAAATAAAACTCGCTATTCGTCACTATACAATCTTATTCTTTCGCTAGACTCCGCAGCGTCAACATGGAAGAGCAAAAATACAAGTACAAACCTCGTTACTGTTGTGAACAACAGTGTACAGATTTAGGACCAATGATGGTGGATGGGTTAGCTTGTACTAAATGTGAATTCTTCGGATCTTGTTATTGCAAATGTAAAACAAAACAACTACCACCACCGGAATTGCGAACTTTCAAATTTTACAAATCAAGATATTTTCATACATGTTGTCCTCAAAGATGTTTCAAATTTCACCCTCTAGATCTTGCTCATTGTCAACGCACCAAGTCTCATCAAGATGATTTTTGTACACATATGATAAAAAGATGTAAATACAGATCAGATTGGTATTCCGATCCTGTAGAACCATCAAATGTGTAATTTCAGTTTTACACTCTTTTTTAAAACTTCATTTGGATAACCTTGAGATTTTCCCAACCACTAGTTCTAATTTTTATATAATATTAAATCATTCCACTTCCAACACTCTAACTAAAAACATGGAAGGAAAATTTATCAAGTTTGAACATATAATAACTGACAGGGAGGAGATGGAAGAATTGTTTCAAAACTTACTTTCTGTCATTGACGAATATCCTATAAGATGGTTCAGAATTGTAGTTCAATATTTAAATCCTGGTGAATTGTTTTCTTCATCGAGTGAAGAAGATGAAACAACTACTTCGGTTAAAATAATTGAATTAAAAGACGAAGAAGAAGAACTAAACGTTTTATTCAATCATAAGCTCAAGGTCCCCTGTATAGAAGCCCCCTCCCTAGACAGCCCCCCTCCCTAGACGCCTGCTCAAGGTCACCATTATATAAGCCCCCTCCCTAGGCGCTGATCCTCATTCCATTGCCAACTCTCTAACGATGAACACCTCTCCATTGGCACGAATGAATGCTAGTTTTGAAATTAACTCAAAAGAAGATTTACAAGAAATATTTAATACTTTAAATGAAATTATGGATAAATTTAAAGCTATTACAATGAATTTGGAAATAACTTACGCTTGTCCTATTTGTAATAAGGTTCAAAATTCTGATGAAGACAGTTTACTAAATCTTACTCCTCTTACCCCTCTACAGTCGGACACAACTTCTGAGGCAAATGATGAGCAACATCTTTCCCCCACCACTTCTATGTAACAACGCTCTTTCCCCCCACCACTTCTTTATTTAACCTACATTTCCCTCTTTCGATTCTCATTCCATCGTCGCCTCTTCAACTATCAACATCGCTTGTTTCAAAATTTCAAAAAACACAAACATGATGGATATGATGGATGAAGTTCCATTTGTAACAAGTATGGAAGAGGATAAATTGAAATTGGAAATCAAACGATTGGAAATGGAACAGGAAAACCAACTCGAGATGTTACGTTTGTTCAAACTTTTTAAATACATCATCTGGGGACTCTGCTTTTACCTTCTCATCGTCGTCGGTGTTTGTATTTACAACTCTGTAGTTCATAACAAAACTTCGACTTGTTTAAACACTGCTGTCACACATTGATTGTATGTTTTTCACAAATAAAATTCACAAACCTAATTCTATACCTATCCCGCTATCACTGGAGTTAGTTCCACTCTCCGAACTATTACTCCGGTGGTAGCGGGATAGGGTTTTTTAAAACTTACTCTGGATGACCTTGACATACTTTCCATAACCTAATTCTCAAGTTGAATTTCAAATTTCAAATAACATCTCCTCCCCCACCGGAAGCTATATGGCATGGCATATGGCGGCAGCGACTGATTTGGCAGCTGGCCGATGGCAGCTGGCCTGCAGCGGCTGGCAATTGGCACGACTTCCGTTTTGAAAGTAACCAAACCCCACTACTAACGTGTATCTATTTACTAATTTACATCACAACCATGCAGTCTTAAAGATGAAGTCCTTTGGAATCAATTTTAATATTTCAAATACAATGTTCGTGTGACTATTTCCTCAATGAAAGGATTTATTAACCTCATAAATATTTAATTTAATATTAAACACAAAAACCAACAAATTGAAAAAAATGTAAGTGTTTAACTATAAAAGGCAGTAAAATTAAGGTCAAAATCGGTTATAGCATTTCAGTAATTCACTAAAGGTGATTGTTTCAGGCGTACCAAATTATTCAAAGGTCCATGTTGTTAATATTGATCTACTAGATGTTTGCCTTGTGTCGTAGTACTTCAGACGTTACAGTTCATCAGTTTAACAGCCAAGTCAATATCTGTAATCTCCAGGAAGTAATTATTTAGGTGAATTATTCACATAGCCATGCCGGGACTATTGATTTACTTGACTTTTAACTTGTGTCAAGGTAAATTAGTTTGTATAGTTAAGCTTGAAACTTATTGAATTATTATAACATTGCCATAAAAACAGGAATTATAAGGTATTAAAAATATCAGAGAAAATTTAAATGTATATATTGCTATTGTTATTTAAATTCAAGCTTCAAATGTGCAATTTTGTATTTTCCCTATTTGGCCTAAAGTACATTTTTCTATTATCGATGACAGTTTTCAATTAAAACCTTTTAATATAAAACAGATCAAACAAAAAATATAGTTTTCATTATTTTCTTTATAAATTCATCCAAAAACACATGAAACTTCTATGGTTCATAACTCGCAGTTAATTGCTTACCCGTGGTCAACACAATATCAGACCACCAGAATATTGATTCCGCTGACCTATTATGATGCAAAAAAAATGATAACCTGTTTTGAAAAAAAATATATATAAGTAAAAATATGAGCTCTATTAATTCCGATTACATTGTTAACAGTTAACGGTATAAAATAAGATTTTCGACAGTCATTGTCTTTTTGGGAAGACTCATACTTGGGATATAGCGACCAAAACTTTAAAATTGGGGCATAAAATTATAATTGATTCTAAAAGTGTAAACATTTTCAATACAGGGTGTCCTGTAACTATCTGTACAACGATATATAGCTTTGTTTTATTTGAAGACAAACTAATTTCACCATATTAACAATCTTAAAGGAGTAATATAATTGTTATGGGAAATACTATTATGTATTATCCAATCTTGACAAATAAGGTATGCTTGAAATCATAATGGGCTAAACTTTGTGTGTCTTACGAATTTTAATAACGGTTTTCATGCAATTTGGAATCAATAATATGAATGCTATTATTTTGAAATGGTACCGGTATAGGCCTAGTTTTCTCACATAAAGAAGCAGATTTTAAAAGAACAAACATTTGTGCAAAATGTCAACTCTGTACCTCAAACTGTTTAGGAGTTATGAATTGTTTTGCAAATGACAAAATCAGACTGACAGGAATTTAGGCACAAAAGATCATGCTCCTATGGTGTAAGTCTTCACCTAGGCAATAACGCCATATATCGTTGTCCAGAGAGTTAGGTTACCCTTTGTACATAAAAATCTTCACTATGTGGAAATTTTGATCGATGTGTTTGATTCAAACCGATGTTCGACTTCAATGTTTGACCCCGATGTGTGTTGCTAGGACATGGTCCACCTGCTGCTGCCGCTCTCCCTGAGCCTGGGCCTCACCCTCACCTCGCTGCTGGTCTCCGTGGCCGCCCAGTTGTCCTCAGTGCTCCGTGGTGATCTCGCTTCCCTCTGCCTCAGCGTGGTCGCTGTAGCCGCCCTGGGCGGCGGCACTGTGGCCCTGGGCGGCCCCTGTGTGCCGCTCCTGCTGTTCGGCCTCGTCATGGCCGCCCACACCGCTGTCCCGGTCTCCAGGACGGTCTCTGTGGTGATGGCGGCGTGTCTCACTGCCGCCCATCTGGCAGTGTCCGCCGCGAGGAGTGCCAGGGCACTGGACGACTATAGGTTTTACACCCAGGTGAGGCTCTGGAAAACTTACATCACATTTGTCGCATCTCTTATATTATTAAATGTGTAAACAAGCAGCCCAGGGTCTAAAATGTATCTGGAATACATAAAAGAGTTATGGAATTTGTCTATTAAATATTTCCAATTTACAACTAAATGCAATATATAATATTTATTACATCATTTTGATAATATACATTGAATTTCGAGTAATATGAGATGTTATTCTTAGCTACAGCGAAATTTGGAACTTTACTCCCAACTATACATTTTCAATTATGAACCCTTATTCCTCCCGAAGCGGTGACATCGCTAGCTAAGATTGACAGAGTCCACTTTCGTAGACCCCCAGCACAAGATATGATATGTATTTTCAACGATAATTAAAATGTAATATTTGTTTAGACCCAAGAGTATCATTAACTCATTTTCGCGTGTATGCTCAACCCTAACGTAACCAAACCCAGATGACTGTGTTTGGCCGTTTTTTCTAAGGTTCTTTGAAATAAAAGTAGTTTTTAGAACCTAATTTAATGGATTATTGTGGTCATTCTGTTTAACTATGTATTAATGTGGCAGGAAAATGGTTGTTTGGTGATTACTATACAACTCTGAGGATGCAGGTTTTGTTCTCACAACCGCCATTTCTGGCCCCTAAGGGCATTTATTTGTCATAGGGCTATTAAGAACGAGTGCTATTAAGAAATAATTCAACAGTTCTAATACAACAGTTAGATCCTAACAACAGCAGGAATAGAACCATTCGCTACTATAACATTAAAATACCTCACGCATCAATGCGTGTGAAGGCAAAATATTATTAATATATAAGTAATAAAAAGTATAAAAAGCTGCATTATATTGCGAGTAAAAAGATTAAATAAATATTATAACATTTTTTTATTTGATAACGGATCTTAAGCATAAAAAGGAGAGAAACATAAGATATTCTATTCTCCTTTACAAATCTAACGTATCTCCACTATTTATTACTAAGAAATAAATACCTTACCTTTTGCTAAAAAAACTATCAAATTGGGAAAAGTTGACTGAGTTGAAAGATTGGTTGGAACGTGCTTGGAATTATTGCGTTTGTCCGCTTCCCTGAGATAATATCATGTATCACTCGTACACGCCTTGAATCTAAATTCCAGTCTAGAAAAATTGGCCTGGACTTTTATTTCCTGAAATCAATTTGCTTTAGGCTAACATAAAAAAAATGGAATAATACTTAGGATGTAGTTTCTGTCAAAATAGGAGCCTAAATTTTTTATCTCTCACGGTAAAAATAATCGGATTATTAATTACTAAAGTTATTTTCTTTAATTCCTTCCTTTTATTGTTAATCTTAATATTAATTCTCTTATATTTGCTAAGAGATAGGCTCATCTATCTCTTGGCACCAATTATTAAGCAATGCAAACATAAAAAAACAAAAAAAATCGACAACGTCATTTGAAAAAAATGTGTTAGTGACCTGCCAACTGATTAAATTTAGAAGCTCATAACTTCGTGGCACCAATTTTTATGAATTTACCCAAAAAGTATAATGTTAATGTGGTATTTGGAACTTGCAAAACATAATCCCAGGACCGTATTACTTAAACGTGGTATGGGTTAACAAATTATGTTACAGTCACATGGGTATTTGTTTAAAATAAAATCTATCTATATATTAATAGGCGCAAGCAAGTTTCGTTTCCTCCTTTTTTTCTCAGCTCCTGTACATCGTAGGACAAATCCGTGCATAGTCTACCATCAGAAGGGTATAGTCCTGTAAATGAGCAGAATCTAATTCTAATTCAAATCGGATTAAAGGGCCTTGCAAGCTTTTGAAGTTTCAATGTTAATCTTATGGGAGAAGGAAAATTGATTGACTAATAGACAGCTATTTTAAAAACAACTGCTAGAAAGGCAGGAAAGACAGATGTTTTAGTTATTATGTTTTTGAACTTCTTGGGTCCAGATCAACTGAAATTTTGATCGAATTTCGATCAAGAAGCGATCTCTAGTACTTATTTAATACCTAAGGGCTTTTTATTGTGTAAAGAACTCCTCCTACAATTTCAACCAGATTTCATGGTTTTGGTATTGTTGGATAGGATCTTGTTTCCGCCAAAAATTGATGAATATATCGGGCTTAAAATAAGGATGCTATTGTACACAAATTAAATTTGTATTTTTTCCTTTTGAATAACATTGGGATTGGGTTGAGCATTTTAAACATCTGTTAATGTTCAGCTGTAAATATGTGTAGTTTGTTGTGATAACTGATATTCACATTGTTGTGATTAGGCCTACATAATATGTAACTTTTGTATCGTATCAAAATAAATTGCTCGATTTCGAGCAAAAAGTAGACTAGTCTTTATTAAAACCGCTTTTTAAAACCATATTTACGCAAGAATAAGAACATTTAAATTATATGATAAAAGGCATGCTTAGCCATAAGAATTTCCTAATCTGAATCCGCACTAATGTCATTCGCAAATTCAATTTATACTCATTGAGATGTTTACCACTGTACTTGTATTTATCAGAGAGAGATTATTTAAGAGAGATTTTTAGCTACGTATTACTATATCTTTTATAATATTAATGCAATATGTGAATTCAGTTGTTAATTTTGAATTTCACATTAATAACAAAGAATCTATCTTTAAAATTAGTTTATGTTATATTGATTTAAAATCACTATTTGATAAAAATGTTCTTGAAAATTAGGACCCATGTAACTTAATAAAGGGTCTTTGAAAGAAAATAGATTTAAGACATTGTGGCACACAAATTAAATTTAAAATCTCGTAAAAGTAACTAATGTTTCACCAAAGTTTTGTAAGTTACACCAAATTCTTATAGTACATAATTATCAATAAGAGCATTGAAACGAAGCAATGGTATACAAAACTGTTTTATTTTAAAATTTTGACATTTTGGCATCAATGGAAAAGATTTTTCCTTACCAAGTGTTCCCTAGTGAAAGTTTTACTCTCTTTGCGAGAGCCGGTGCAATTCTAGCGGTATACGTGGCTTCGTAGAGGAAGGTAAAATAGCATTCTGTATTCAGGGTTACAGCATACTTTATCCACCAAACCAACTGTGGAGAGGAATTTTTTTAAATATGTATACAAAAAACTAGATATAAAATTTATAAAATTTAGGGCGTGTCCTTCATGTAATAAATTAGTTTTTGAAATTTTTTATATTTTTATAATTTACAAATCGTTATTAATAAATGGTTAATAATAAATTTTCATTTTCTAAGATTTTCCACCACATTATCTTATATTATTGTTCCCAGTTATAGAACGTTAGCCACTTAACATCTATGACAGACTTTTAACGCAAACTTTAAAATAACCATTTATAAAGTAATAATACCGTGACCTTATTAAGATGATTTTCACATAATTGTGCTAGTTATAATTGTGGCCCTAAATGCAATTTAGCTTTATAAAAATATTTTATATGAATATGTTGATAGTAAGTGAAATGCTGAAGATGTCGATTTCATCCTGTTCCAGCTGCTGGCGGAGCTGGTGTTCCTAGTGTCGGGCAGCGTCGCGGGTTTCTACTACCGGCTGATGACGGAGGCGGCCCACGAGAGGACGTTCGTCGGCACCAGGACCTGCATAGAGTCCAGGGTGAAGCTGGAGTGCGAGAAGGAGCAGCAGGAGCAGCTGCTGCTGAGCGTCATCCCGGCCTACATAGCGGCTGAGGTGAGGCGTTGATGCGAGGATAACGATGAACTCAAACCTTGGCAAGGATAAAATGTACAGTGTGGCCAAACGTCAGTCTAAATTTAATTCCATTACGTCATAAATTTTTTGTCATAAACAATACATTTGCGAGAAGAAGAAAAGCAGCAATATGTTTAATAATGAGGAAGACACTATGATTGACGTCACAGTCATTGTTAAACTTTTACCAAATTTATTTGAATGCTTGTGAGCTGACGTGGACCAATCATGTTTAAATTATGTAAGAAGGTCCTTCCCAGAAATTTACCTATTCAGTAGACTTCATGAAAACAGTTATAATGTGTAACTTATGGTTTATTATGGTTTGATTCAATTAAATTTTACTTATGGTATTGCTTTTTCTTGCGCATTCTCTTGCAAGGTCGAAAGTTAACTGATTCAAGGCAGTGATGTTACACACTTACAAGGTCCAGATATCTGCGCAGGATAGCGCAGCTTATGTTGGTCACTAATGGCAAGCCTACAAGAATATAAAGTTTCGGAGGGCATTCGAAGTTATAATTCTGAATCAAAATTGAGACGCTTTTTATCTTCAAACATGTTCTACTAGGTGGTACATAGAGTTATTTTGTATTAAAAAAAACCTTATTTCACATAAGATTGTTATTTAGGCTATTTAAATAAATATTATATTCTTTTCGATCTTTTACATTTTTCATGTACCATAACAACTAATTAAGACTATATTTCACAGAATATACAACACTGATGTGTAACTGCTGCAATAACGTCTTTGTTCGCAGGTGAAGCGCAGCATCATGCTAAAGATGGCGGACGCCTGTCAGGACATGTCTAACAAGCAGACGAGGTTCCACGAGATGTACGTCCAGCGGCACAACAACGTCAGGTACCGTACCGACTAACTAGGACAATAGCATAGACTATATACAATAACGTGAATAGACTTCTTTCAATAGTACCAGCTATTTTCCGATTTCATTCAAAGTTAAGTCCAAAAAATCGTAAAAACTTGAAGTTTTTTCATGTAAAGCGTTAGTAATTTACGTCAATCTGCCAAATATACTGCACTATCGATACATTGCCAGTGTTACGTCTTATTTAAGACACTCTGAAAATTTAGTCTTATGAAATTTAGCTGTACCTCACCCCTTCACCCGTTAATAGGGGCGTACTTTCTAAATTGTAAAGTTCTTTCACCGAAAATGGTGCTACCCTAAAACTTTAAATTTACTATTATGGTACTTAGATGTTTGAAATTTAGTACATATTGTAACTTCAACTAGGTCATACTATAGTAAAAGCCATAAGTCAATTTTAATACAAGTTTAGTCATTGTCATAATTTGGTAATTATCGTATTTGTTACGCCTATAGCTAGGAATCCTGCCAATAATTCTCCCTAGATTAACCTTAGGGATTTTGTTAACCTTAGGACCAAACCCTAGGTTGAGACAAAATTTGAACTTTGATCTGTATTTTTTCAATCCATGAGACGTTAATGAATTAGGGGGAACGAACTAGGGGGCATGGGGGCGGAGCCCCCATCGAGCCGTAGGCGAGTAGACTATATACAATAACGTGAATAGACTTCGTATAGTAGAGGTGTGTTTGAAGATAATTTACGGCAGTGCAAATTTCAGCGGCAAACATGAAATACAACACTGATATATGATACGTAAATCAGTACCCACTCTTCTTAACCAAGGATAAACATTTTATTATTGAGAGTATGTTTATTTTGTGATGAAGTGGTTTTGCAGCAATGTAAATCCAGCAAAGTTATTACAACATCGATTGCAACGCCTCTGGCGCGGTAAACACGAGCCTTCCAAATTTTGGTATCAAGCAAAATGCATTGGATGAGAAGTCTATTTATATTAGTCAATTCATATAGTCAATGATAGTGATAAACATATGAATACATGTTTAAATAATTTAAATCGACACAATAGTTTCTGACAAAACATCATATTAGTCCTGTCAACTTTATGCAAAATTTTGGAACTCTAGCGAATCGTAGCGGAGTCTAAATTATAACTTATGTATTAAATAAATATGTGTCAGACATGGATACATATAGAAAGTATTTTAAATCGTTTGATGTGTGTTTGCATGTTTTTAATCCAAATATAGTATCGTTTCTTTTTAGTGTTTACAATTTTTTCTAATGAAATTCAGCTAGCTAAAAGGTCAGATTCTAAATTTTGTTGAAATGTTTAGAGGCGTCGTTTTACAATTTATTTAAGATGAAATCCCGATGTTATTTTTAAATATACATATATTTTTAGAGTTAATACAAATTCATTCTTTGTGAAGGGTTGAGTATTGTAAACTACAAAAGATTTTATTCCAATAATACACAATTGTTTATTAAAAAGTGCTATTAGAATTTATATATGTTTGGATTTTTTCGATTGAAAACTGTTTAACCTAATACATTCTAATAATACATTAATTCAAATGTTACTCAACAAATACATTAAAATCTAATCTATCTATATATATAATTCCGTAAGCAAATCGGTCCCCATGAAATATCTCGAGTTAGAAGAATGATAGGGGAACGTATCTTGGCTCATTTAAAGCTTGAGTGCCATGGACCCAAGGAAAAATACCAGAATTATCAAAAGTTACCTGGGCTTCGCCCCATTGGACCTTGAAGTTCCAATGTAAATCTAATGGGAAGAAGATTTTTAGATCTACACGTGGGATTAAGCAGATGTTCCAGTGTATATTGTTTATCATAAACTCAGTTGGTTATTGAGCAGATATTTTGAGTTAAGATAATCATATAATTATAACTGTTTAAATTGGCATGGCACTATAAATATGTACTAAAAAACAGCAACAGTCATGAACAGATTACGGATCCACAGAAGATTTCATCTTCGTAATCCCATCTATGTCATTATAAGGAAAGAGGAGTTTTTTACGTTAAAATTATACGTGGCATGGTTGATATAATGATTAATTGTCTTTACTCAATGAATGTCGTTTAGTTATAACGTTACTTCTTTATATATTCGCTATTTAGTTGTTAGAGTTGAAGAGTTGAATCGTTTTGTTGAGCGTTTGTTAATTTTCGACTGAACTACTAATATTGGATAACCTTCGTTTGAGGAATATTTTGTTTTTAGCCGTTCTCTGCGTCTTTATTTACGTAGGTTGTAGAGAAACAATAAACGCCCGTTAATCCACAAAGATGAGGAGCTTTTCATGTAAATGATAGAGTACGAAAACTAACAATATATCGATCAGTGTTCAACTCTATTGACGAAACAGACAAAATAGACTACAATCAATGTACGATGAATGTCGGTTTTAGAAAGGGTAAAGGGGCATGGGGGCACGGGGAGAACATGGGGGAAATAGGGGGCAGGGCAGGGGGCACAGAAGGGCACGGAGATACGGAGAGGGCAGGCGGGAATTTCAGCACAGGGGGTTCGAGGATATAGGGTCAAAGGGCACAAGGGGTGTCGGCGCCACTGGGGACAGGGCGGCATGAGGGAACCGGTGGAGGCATGGGGAACATAGGGGCCCAGGGAAGACAGGTGAGCATGAGGGCAAGAGAGCATGGAGGGTACGGGGATGCGGGGGCATAGGGGCACTCTGGGGAGGCATGGGGGTGCACTGGGGCACGTAGTGGCGGGGAGTGCGGGAAACAATTGGCACTAGGGGCGTCGGTGGCAAAAGGGGTAGATGGGCATGGGGCCTTGGTGGCCACGGGGAGTAACGTCGGGCATGGGGGCACGGTATTAACCATAGGAGACCTGGGAGCACGTGGTGGTGTGGGGGTAGAAAGGCACAATGGGCACTAGGACCGTCGGTAGCACATTTCACGGGGGGTAGATAGGCATAGGGGCACGGGGAGGCTTGGGGGACATAGAGGGCATGGGCCCACGGGGAAGAATGGCAGGCCTGTGGGCATGGGAGTACTATGTGTGCGTGGGCATGGGGAATGAGGGTTGTCGGGGGCATTGGGGTTAGAGTAACATGGGGATATAGGGGGCACGGGGTGGAATGGTGGGTCTGGGGGGCCGGGGGTACGGGGGCATGGGAATGGGGTACAAGGGGTACTAGAGATGTTGGAGGCAAGGAAGGTGGTTGGGCATGGGGGTGCATTGGGAATGAATGATGAACATAGAGGGCACGGGGGACACGGGGAAGAACTTCGGGTATGTGGACATGGGAAAAGGGGGCACAAGGGCATGAGGCGGCAAGGGGATACGGGGGCATTGGGAGTACTCGGGCGCTGAGGGCATAGGGGGTAAATTGAACACGGGTCAGGAGAGGTGATCGGGGGCACGGGACGGCACTGGGTCACGGCGAGTGTGGGCGAATGGGGGCACAGGGGTCCAGGGTGAAGGAGTGTACGTACAGTATTAATGGGCTTATGTTGTATTAAACTATTTTATTTACTTGAGTTACAAACTCACTATGAACATGTTTAAGGTTAAAACTAATTTTACCGCGTTCAATAGTATAATAGTGCAATAATTTTTCTTTTTTCTACAGAATAGACGAACAGGTTGGTAAATTACAGATTTTATACCGCTAAAAAGCTTCGTCAAGATTAGGAAATATTTTAATAGAAAACCCAAATGTGTAAATTCACACTACAGCTTGAGAAACATACAGGAACACTGCAAGGAGGTAATAAATAGCAACTTATTTTTCGAGACATCACCATTTAGACTTTTAGGGGCCTTTGCCCCTACAAGCCACTAGTTATTTATAAAACTGATTCCTTTTTTAAAAGCTTTCTTCGATCATAGTTTGTAAAACATTTCTTTGATCGTTAGTGACAAACAAAGTTTTTCTTACAAAACAGTATGGATTGTCGACTGCAAAACACAAATCTTGGAAAAGAGAACGAACAGGCTGCTTTTAGGCGCAGCTCACTTGTGCAGAGGTCTCCGACCTCAAAGACTGGGACGCCGACGGTGAAGCAGGAGCGCGATGTCACGAACCGAGTCATCTCTGCTTCACCTCAAGCTCATCTGGCTGAGTCACAGACTCAAGCCAGAAAGCGAAAGAAGAGGCAGAGCGGTTCTTCGCCGGGAAGCCCTGAGCTTGTTGAGGTGGACTCAGTGCCGAGACCGGTTTTTGTCACTGCGGCATCGCAGACCTCTCCTGTCCAGGCTACTGAATCCGCCCCGGGCGCTGCCGTGATTCCAGCGGCTACTCCTGCAGAGGTTCCTGCTCCGGCGGCTAATCCTGCCTTGGCAGCAAACTCTGCCTCAACACCTTTGGGGGGCTGGAAGACGCGCCTGTCTAAGAAAGAAAGGAGGAGGCAGAAGCAAGCGGAGGCAGCTTAGAAAAGTGCGTCGAGGGTGGAGCGGACGCAAGTCTCAAACCCGGTTGGGGAGGCCTCTGGCAAGTCTGTCAGAAAGCCTAAACAACCCAGGCCTAAGAAGCCCAGGACGGAGGCAATCTTGATCAAGCCCTTAGGGGGGCGATCTTTTGCCGATGTTCTGGGTCAGATTAGATCGCAGGCCAAACCGGAAGAGACCGACACCGTTATCAAGTCTATTCGGCGAACCCAGAACGGGGATGTCCTCCTCGAACTGGGGAAGTCGAGTGACAAGATCGGTTTTGCCGCTTCCCTCAAGACTGCACTTGGGGACAAAGGCTCCATCAAGGCCCTAGAACCGAAGTGTTCGGTCGAGATTCGGGACCTTGATGTCCTCTCCACCGAAGATGAGGTGACCCGTGCGATCCAGGTGGCACTCCCGGAGATACCGGCCGATGGAGTGAGGGTATGGCTGACAAAGCCTAACCGAAGTCAACTCCGGATGGCTGTTGCTGAGATGAGCGAAAAGCACGCCAATAAGCTGCTTAGCCTTCAGCACCTCAGAGTCGGTTGGGTCAGTTGCAGGCTCAAACGGAGGGTGGTAGTTTCGAGATGCTTCCGCTGTCTCGGTTTCGGCCACTCCTCCCGAAACTGTAAAGGGCCCGACAGGAGTGCCAACTGCTTCCAGTGTGGAAGCCAGGGCCACAAACGTAAGGAATGTTCCTCGAGCCCCTCCTGCTTCCTCTGCAAGGATTCAGGCTCCAGTGCCCTCGGTCACTTACCCGGGTCAGCTAGTAACCTTCTAAATCAGCTCGCCCGAGAACTTGGTGCTGACGCGCTCCTTATCAGTGAACAGTATCGGGACAGAGACCCAAACATTTGGATCTCGGACAGCCTCGGTACTGCTGCATTTTGGGCACGTAATACACGAGATGTTTTGGTGCGGAGTCACGGGCGCGGCCGAGGATTCGTCTGGGTTCGGTGTAGGGACGTGACTATCTTCAGTTGCTACCTCACACCCAACGAGGCCGTCCAGGACTTCCGCGACAAGATAGATAGCCTAGAGGAGTGCGTTCTCGGCACCACCGGGCATGTCGTCGTTGGTGGCGATGCGTCTGAGTCACTCCTTCCGAGGATCTCTGGCTGGAGGGTCGTGGAGGACTACACGGGTAGCGACCACCAATACATCGTTTTTGACCTGCATGATCAGGCAAATCGTCGAGTTTCCGCATCTCGGGAAGGGCCACGCCGGTGGAACACCAACAAACTGGACGTGGTCAAGTTCACCGAAGTCATCTCTCGGGGAGCGCAGGGGAATCCTGGTGAGGCTGGGGCCGAGGCACTAGTAACATCCACGATGGAACTGATCGTCTCGGCCTGCGACCAGTCTATGCCGCGAAGGAAACCCCGACGCTACAAACAACCCGTTTACTGGTGGACTGAAGAGATTGCGGAACTCAGAAGAACATGTTTAAGAACTAGACGAGCCGCCACAAGAGCGAGAATTCCCGCAGACAGAGTTCGTAAGTCGGAGGCCTATAAAGCTGCGAGAAAATCTCTCCCCCAGGCGGTAAACAGGAGCAAGGCGAATAGCTGGAGGAGACTTCGTGACGACGTTGACTCTGACCCGTGGGGCCTGGGTTACAAACTTGTAACACAGAAACTCGGCGCCCGCTCTCCACCTTCCATCATGGAGGGCGCCAACATGGGGAGGATCGTCGCTGCGTTGTTTCCTGAACATCCACAGCGACCGCCGGTTGACTTCGGACGGGTAGAGGACGTTCCACTCTTCACTTTCGATGAGCTGGAAACCTCCCTTCTCTCCCTGAAGAGCAACAAGGCTCCTGGCCCGGACGGGATTCCCAGTGAGGCTTTAAAGAAAGTATTTTCAATCAACGCTGACTTGTTGTTGAGAATGTACAACGCCTGTTTGGTAGAAGGGGTGTTTCCGGCTCCCTGGAAAACAGCCAGGCTTGTACTGATCAGCAAGGGCAAAGGTGATCCCGAGCTGCCGTCGTCCCACAGGCCTCTCTGCATGTTGGACACGGCTGGGAAGCTGTTCGAGAAGCTGATCCGTTCCCGCCTGACTTCTGCCGTGGAAGCTGCCGGGGACTTATGCCCCCGTCAGTACGGCTTCAGAAAGGGACGGTCAACGATCGACGCTGTCACCGAAGTTCAGAGAGCTGTGGAGAGAGCCGAGAGCCACAACCATTTCTCCCGCCGAGTAGTGCTTCTTGTTACGCTTGATGTCAAGAATGCCTTCAACTCGGCGAGGTGGGTCGATATGTTGGATGCGCTTCGCAACACCTTTCGTATTCCTGCATATCTGTTGCGGCTCATCGAGGATTATCTACGCTCTCGAAGCCTGATCTATGACACGAGGGACGGAACGCGGACGATGGAAGTCACTTCTGGTGCCGCACAAGGTTCAATACTCGGCCCGGATCTCTGGAACGTTGCCTATGACAGCCTCCTGAGGTCCGAGATGCCTGAGGAAACCACTTTGGTTGGGTACGCCGATGACGTCGCAGCTCTCATTGCTGCACGCAACGTTGAGCTGGCCCAATTAAAGTTGAACCGAGTTATGCGGGTTGTCAACAACTGGATGTCCGATCACGGTCTCTCGCTTGCTCTTAGTAAGACGGAGATCGTGATTCTCACGAAGAAGAGGATCGACACCGTCGTCCCGTTTCGAGTGGGAAGGGAGGTGGTCACATCAACTCGTGCCGCCAAATACCTTGGGGTTATGGTGGACACCAAGTTAAGCTGGAGGGATCAAATCTTCCGTACGGCGGACAAGGCCGCTAAGGTAGTTACTCACCTTAGTAGGCTGATGGCCAATGTCGGGGGTCCCCGATCCAGCAGAAGACGTCTGTTGATGTCCGCGGTCCAGTCCGTGCTCCTTTACGGGGCAGAGGTGTGGGCAGGCGCTCTAGATAAGGAGTGCTACAGGTTGCGACTCGCCCGGGTTCAGCGTCAAGCTGCGCTCCGGGTGTGTTCCGCCTACCGGACAGTGTCTGAGCCTGCCGTCCTGGTGGTTGCCGGAGTCATCCCTGTCAAGCTCTTGGCAAGGGAGAGGAAAGCGATTTATCAGAGACGTGGCGAGATCGGCAAGGACACGGCAAGAACAGAAGAGCGCTCCCGAACCTTCCAGCAGTGGCAACACAGCTGGGAGCACGACACCCGAGGACGATGGACTGCGCGACTTATCAAGCAGGTCCAACCATGGGTGGAACGGCGGCATGGGGAGGTGGACTTCTACCTGACCCAATTTTTGACAGGTCACGGCTATTTTCGGTCGTACCTGAACCGGATGGGAAAGACCGGTTCACCGGACTGCATTTATTGCCCGGGTGTTCCCGACGATGCGGAACACACATTCTTCCGCTGTCCCCGTTGGGAAGGGCCCCGCCTAGAGGGGCCACACAAATATTTGGTGCATTTTCGGTGGACTCGGTCTGCCAAAAGATTTTGGAGGATGAGGGCAACTGGGATTGTTTGTCACAGTTCGTCCGGGGCATCCTCCTGGAAAAGAAAACCGATCTGGACCGCGAAGTGGCCCAGATCCCTTGATAGAGCGGCTGGATAAGGAGCGAGCCCGACGGGCGTAAGCCAAATTTAGGCCTAGCCTGACGTAATGTGATAAACAATTCCAGGTTAGATTCCTAAAGAGTAGAGGAGGTTTTTTAGTGGGTAAACCCGTTTTTTAGGGGAGCCCCACACTACAGGCTGGCCACCTGTGTGCGTAATGCATTTTTCCGCCTCTCCCTCAAAAAAAAAAGTTTTTCTTAATTTAATTACATATTAATGAAATTTTATAAATTTAAAAATTATTAGAAAATAAAAAATAATAGTAATCTAAGGATAAAGCTCAAAGTTCTTAGTATTTATGTTAAATCAACCGGATTAAAAATAACCTTCACAAATTATTTTTTGGTTACGACAAAATAATATTTTGCTCACTTTTGCAATAAACGTTTATGAAATGTCTTCGTTGATACCATTTACGGAAAATCCCATTTAAAAGTTTGACTGTTTTTCATACGGTAAATTGAACTTTGTACTTTTTAATGAAACGGCCCTGCCACCAGCCAGATTATTAAAGTCTACGGAGTAAAGAACTTTGAGAGTAGCGACTTAAGTGAGCTGCAAAACTTAGTTTCGCCTTATTCAAGGTGACTTTGTTTATTACGTTTAAATTTGTAACTTACTTGAATGATAAGGTATTATTACATTGAAACAGTTGTAATACCTCAAAGTTTCAAACCAACGCCATTGTGAACTTGGTTGTTATTTAAAAGTTAGAACTCAGTCGTTAAATATTTTTAAGTACTTATATTTATTTTTTCGTCTTTTTTTAGGAAGTTTTTATTTTAAACTTAAGGTTATTTACAGTACCTGTCTATTTTAAGTGCACGTGAAAGCCTTTACCATCAGCTTACAACTCAATAGTTAGGCTAAATATTTTACCTTTGAAAATCTTTTTGGGCAGTTAAGTCCAAGATTAGCACTAAGTGCAAATTAGTTGCACTTACACAATAATAAATTTTTCTAAACATTTAAACTATTGTATTTTAACATACAAATAGGACGTCAGTTTAAGTACATAAATGAAAATAAAACTCACCGAAGTTACAAACAGCAAAATTGAGGAAGATACTTATAAAATACTTATAAAAAAGGTTTTGTCAAAACTTTAATTAAGAGTGACACAATCGTCCAGCTTTTAAAAGTCAACTGAAAGAAACTAATTCCGGAATCAGCAATTAAGGTAGCGGTAAATGAGAAGAAACTCAGAGTTCATTGGAATTTTAGGATCTTAAATTAAACTATAATTTTGAGCCCTTCCTCTTTTGCTTTAAATTGATTTTCCGTTTTTCAACTAGTAAAATGAATTAATGAGAAATTAATTAATAGACAAGCCTTAAGATGAGTAAATAATACAGATTTTCTCAGAAATTTCTACTTAAAAAAAGGAAAATACGGACATGTTATTCTTATAAAAAGGGGATTAAGACATGGTTGCTTTAACGGTTTTTATGCAAATGCAAATAGCAGACTTATGTTTATGAAAAAGCTCTTCGTAAACTCAAACAAGATGAGACAAATAGCTTCCTACTTATGAAATATGTATAAAAAATATGTTTATGACAATGTAAAGTTTTTATATCGTACATTAATTTCATCTGTTGAAACTTTTTTCTGCGGATCAAGTTGAAAAATTGCTGGGTTTAAGTTAAACCAACCAGAAGAACTGTATTTTAAGGAATCTAATATATAAGACACAGAATTATTTTCATTACCTTTTCTTTATTATCTTTCCATTGATTGTGTCGGCTTCGGATTTCAGCATCCTGTACGCCGACATCGTCAACTTCACGCCGCTGTCAGAACAGCTCAGTGCCTCGGATCTGGTCAAGACTCTCAACGAACTGTTCGGCCGATTCGACCAGCTGGCTCAGGTACGCGCAATTCATTTATGTTCCAGTCATGCATGATTTATTGTAATCGTAATGTACAAATACTAAAATATACTTTTAGTAACCTAAAGTACTTGATCTTAGTTCAGAGCGTGTTCCAGTTTAAATTATATTCTGATTGTATCTACACTTTGTGTGTATTCCCACAGGAAAAATACAAATTTTTACTTAACATTGAGAGACCTCAATAAGGAATAAAGTACAAGAAATAATGATGCCAACAAAACAGGCGAACAATTGATATCGGTTTTAACGATACCTTGTAGACTACATATTGAGAAATCTAGCACTTTATCATTTTCTTCTTCCTCATCTTGGTCTTCTCCCCGTAGGACAACCAGTGCATGCGCATCAAGATCCTGGGCGACTGCTACTACTGCGTGTCAGGGCTGCCGGTGTCGAGGCCCAACCACGCCTACAACTGCGTCAACATGGGCCTGCAGATGATAGACGCCATCAGGTTGGCAATAGGCATACCATACAGATACTGAGATTAGAACTACGCAAATCTGCTCCTGCATGTTATCAGGGCTAGATGTTATGGTTTCATTTACGCGTCATGATAAATGTTAACCAAATTACGAGGTTGTCCGTCAATGGGTTCGTTTTTTTTTATACACACAAACGAGCGTCGTGGTTTCCTGACATCTGGTGTTGTGTTTGTCCATGACTGTGTAAGGGCGTGTGTTGTCGTGGAGAAACACAACGCCAGAAAAACACGACGTCGAAAACAAACGAATCCATTGAAGGACAACACCTTCGATCGTAATGTTTCAGCCATACACCGCACCCAATTAACAATGAATTTTAGCGGCTGATTAACTTTTTCACCACAGAAATCTTATTACACCACGCACAACGTACTTGGCGGGAATTTCTATCGCGGCGCTCAAGTTTTTATTGGATTGGTCGGTGTATAGTATTTGATCTAACATAACGATGTGTTTATTGACAATTGTTCGAGTCTACAGTAGTCTTGATCAACGAATGTTATGTTAGTTGCGTTAGTAGTTGGCCTAATGTTTGGCTGTAAATAAATGTATCTAGATATGTAGTGAACTAGAATCTTAAACTAGGGTTATGTAGACCAAAGCTTTTGAGTTGATTTGTAGAAATTCATCGATCTATAGTTGTGTTGATAAGTCAGATCTCTGTTATCTAGAGTTACGTTAATCTTCAGAATTTTATTGATCTAAAGTTGTGTGTAAAGCACTTAATGGATTTGGAGTTTTGTTATAACAGATATTTTCTAATCTAAGTCATTGGCTTTATAGATATAAACTTGTTCTAGGGTTTGAGATATATTATTGAGTCCATCTACCTGTGTTGATCTCTTGTTCAGGTTCGTGCGCGAGGCGACCGGGTTCAACGTGGACATGCGCATCGGCATCCACACCGGCAACGTGCTGTGCGGCGTGCTGGGCCTGCGCAAGTGGCAGTTCGACGTCTGGAGCGATGACGTCACGCTGGCCAACCACATGGAGTCCGGCGGCCGACCCGGGTAACGCAACAATCCTGTCTGTCGTAATATACGTTATACATCTTTATCATTAGTAGTGACAAAAGGGGGCTTCTGGGCCATTTCAAGGTCACCCGAGCGATTACGTCATCGATGACGGCATCGATGATGTCGGCTCGGGTGACCTTGAACTGGCCCAGAAGCTCCCTTTTGCCAATACTATCATTGCACATAAAAGATTAGGAGACCCTTACGCACACACTCCCACAAATGCAGCCCACTCGCCCGCCAGTTAGATGACTCACACTGGAGCGTCGAGTAGGACACTGTTACTTCCTTAAGACAACTTTTTTGACCATTAATAAAATAATAATTTTTGTGACCTTCGTTTAATTTCAAAGATAATGACACCAAACACAAATTATTCATAAGAATACTTACGAAAAATAACTTCTCTGCAATAAAAACCAACAACTCTTATCTATTATACATCGATAATGGGTTATCTTTTATACCCTTAATCTCGGAATCAAGCAACGATTATATGTATAAAAATCGAGTTAAGTATTAATTTCTTTTGGAAAATCCGCAGTTTGGTATTGAAGCTATATAGTTCTTGTAATAAACATTGTGGCGAGTATCGAGGATGTTGGGTCCAAGCGCTTGTGCGTGTGCGTACGTGAGTCCAGGGTCTACCAATTAAGTATATGATATGACTATGAATAGTGAATGGAACAATGGAAGCTTCGTCTTTCTGCGTATACAATTCACAAAAAGGCCAGTATTAAAAAGCTTCATTCATCACCGCGCCAGCCGCAAGAAAAATATTCTTAATGCTGGCCTGTTTAGTGTTGTGATAAGTATTTTGTTTTTAAATATTCGCATATTACGTGACATTAATAAAGAAGCTTCTTGCAACTTGGATTGAGTGGATGGATGTTCTAAGATTGAAAATTATTTATAGATTCGAAAATTTGGTCACTTGGTTTAAGCAACAGGCTTATGTTACAGTACTTAAACCTTACTATGCTAATAAACTGTACATTGATTAAGATACTCGTGAATGACTAGTTGGTAATATTACGTCATATCAAGGACTGTGAATAAGGTTTTGTTGCCTGTTATCGTGTTTTATGACCAATACGAAGTAGATAATAGAAGTTTTATATAATTAACATTTTCAATCCGGCCACCAATGTTATGTTAAATGGATCGAATTTTTATTCCGATGTATTTTACAATTTGTTGTTATGAAATGTAAGCAATGAATACAATGTCTATATACAAGGAACATTTCTCGGAAACATTTAGAGTAATATCCATTTCTTTATACTTAAGAGTAAATAAATACATTGTTTTCTTCTAAACGTAGAATTAAGAGACACTTAAAGGCTGACATAAGGACGGTGGAAAGGGAAGTAGTTGCACTTAGTGAAGACAGGGAATCGCAACTACTCTCGAAACTTTGTCACTCAACCCTTTTGCAAAAGTTTCACTTTGTTTTAGTGCTACTACAACTCAATAAATACATTATCAATATCCTCCTCCATTAAGACTGAACTTGTTGGAACAATAGTTTTATTTTATTTGAAACCAATTGGAATATTGTTTCTTATTAGTTGACAAGATATAATTTTGTAATAATTGAAGTGAAAGTAATTCAAATTAAATCATGTCGCTGGCTTGAAAATATTGAGTATTATTTTAATATGGTACGACAACTCACCACAAAATATCAACAAAATTGTTTAAACAAAATGGTTTTAAATATTTTTTATTCGTTATTTAGGCTTTATTTATTTGTAAAATGTCTTAAAATATGTATTTATTTATATTTGTTTTATATATGAATAGATATTTATTTGTTTATGTATTTATTACTGATTAAGGCCACTTTTCCAGAGTAATTCCAACTTTCGCATTATTAAATCTTGAAGCCTGTAAAGTCTTCTACAAAGCCGTTTACTTTTGCATCAAGCCAATTAGTTTGAAAGAAAATATTCCATCAGTTGCTTTGAAAGTTCATTAAATACACAAAGCTTCTTCGTAACCAAATCGTTTGTTGACTTTAACAGAGCATAAAGTTCAAATAGAAACTATTTACCAAAGGATATAGAAATTACTCCCAAATCTTTTATATGATTTTAGAGAAATTTTAGTGCCTTGATTATTGAAAATGTGTACAAAAAAGTGTTTCTAATTCTTATCAATTACATATCACATTGCCAGTTTAATTTTTTAGTCAGTTGTAAGTAGTTTAACTTAATATTACTTACTTCGACATCAGATTTTTTTAAATTAAAATACAACCAAATATCAGACGCAATTTTTTCTATTAATTTGAATTATTTTTCTTCCCAAAGAAAAAAAGAAATGAAAATAGGGCTAGAGTCACCATTGAGCTAATCAGTATTTTATAGAGTAATATATTTGAACCGTATTAAGATATTTCTTTAGATTTGGATGACAAGCATGATAATCTAATAGTAGTGAAATAGTTTGATGAAAAGAGCTAAGACTCCGAAAAGAGTCCAATTGAAAAATAAGTAGACCTTTGTACTGAGAGTAGGCCCAACAAGGAGGTTTTATTTCTAATTATCGTTAGGAATATTTAGTAGATGAAGAAAATATATGTTCCTTTCTATAAATTGTCCCCAACAACATTCCAAAATTAAATTCTTATAAACTTTAAGTGCAAATTCAACCCATACAGTGCCGCTGCCTAAAAGGTTTTGAGACAGCGAGGTGTTTCACCTGTTTATAACACTTTCAACATCTTTGAAAATTAACAATTCTTCAAGTTTACACAACTGAAATGGAGATTTCTCGCAATAATTCTATCCTCTTTCAACCACTGTCGCTCCCTTTTTTCCTTCCTGCCCCTTTAATGTTGACTCCTTCCCCTACTGTCCTCCGACTCATCATCCTCGGAATGTTGCAAGATGGTGCACATCACGAGGACCATTTTGGACAACATTTCTCCCATCTACCACACCCTCTTTACCCCCTTACTTTTATCCCCCAAAATTACCCTCCTACCACCTAAAGTATCATCTCCCTAACTCCCGCTCCTCCAGTCCTCCAACTCATCACTTACGTACGGACGTTGCAGGAGGGTGCAAATCAGACGGGCTACCCTGGACCGCCGTCATCTACGCTCCTACCACCTAAAGTGCAGACTCTCTTCCCATCCTTCAACTCATCACTCCCAAATATTGCGGAAGGGTGCATATCACAAGGTCTAAACTACACCACCTTCCCTCCCTCACTTCCGCTCCTACCCCCCAAAAATGCAGACTCTTCTCCACTCCCGCTCCTCAAATCCTCCTCCATCTCATCACCTTCGATGTTGCAGGAGGGTGCACATAACGAGGGCCACCCTGGACCAGCTGAGTGACAGGTTCCAGGTGGAGCCGGGCCACGGGGAGGAGCGGGAGTCCTACCTGGCCGACCACAAGATAGAGACCTTCCTCATCATACCACCCTCGGTAAACCCGGAATCTGTGTTTATGACTTATATGACGTTAAGGAAACCCCCATAAATATATTTCAGTTAGTACCGTAATCTATTAATATGTTAATTTTTACAAATAAAAATAATTTGTAAGTCTTATGAGAACGTAGTACAATGCGTATCTTATAGACGGTACATACAATTAGTACAATAATTATTGTTGAAATTGACCCTACAACTTAGGAGATTCCTGCTTCTAGAAAATGTAGGTACCATCAAGGATAATTCTGGTGTCAGTTTATGAAAATAATTCAAAATATTAATTTTTACAACGGTTCAAGCTTTTACTCTAGCTCTTTATCTCACGTCCATACAAAAATATTATGTAACTAAATTTGTACTTAAGGTTACTTGAATTGATTTATTGGTTTTAAGTTAGGTTTAAGCTCACGAAGGTAAATAATTGATATGTTAATGATACCTGATGTCGGATGTAATTGTGCTCAGGATAGGTCAAATACAGTCTTTCATACCAAATGGTATTTCTTTACACGATTTTCTTATTGTATGGATTGATATATCCCTTTCCAGAAAGACACCAAGCCAGACGAGCGGAAGGAGAGCAGCACCAACGGGCTGGTGGTCAACTCGGAGGCGGCGCCGGGCCAGATCAGCCGCGGGAGGGGCTCCAGCAAGATGACCAAGTACGTCGAGTGCTGGGGCGCCGACAAGCCGTTCGCCAACATCACCGAGAGCACGCTCGCCAAGAACATCGGCCTCACGGTCAGCCGCGTAACATACACACACATACTTATATACAGGGCTATACATCTATAATTGAAAGATTAAATATACTTCAGTCAATATAAAACCTTTTGAAAATTCATGGCATTTGCTTGTAGAGTACATTGAGATTGCCTTTAATATCTTAAAATTACAGTAGGTTCAAATATTCATATACAACAAATATCAGCCTTTCTCCAATAGTCTTAGCTCCTGACGTATGATGTATTAGCTCACCACAATGAAGAAGGTTTGACTAACAAAATCAATATCTTAATTGGAGAATAAGGGGCTGTATTTAAAAAATGTTTAGATGTCCCATAAAAGTACGCGTGATAAAATTTCTTTTGGTATTTTAATCACTTATTCATTCCATGATTTCTATGTTTTCAGTAGTACATAAGTGGCTGCAGGTATTGCCACAGGCACAGTGATATTGTATATATCATAATTTCAAATGTCTCATAAATGGCATTCGCCATCAAAGGAATCACTTAATACATAAACGTTAGAGGATTGTAAATTTGATTGATGGAATATGATTTTAATAATGTTTCTTTATTTTCAGAGTATTGCCATGATTGAATCAAATCTTCTTCCCAGCAAGAGTACGTGTTTAGAGTGCAGGTAACTAATTCAAATTGAAACTTATTGTAAGTATACGCAAATGGATAGTTTATTTGAGTTTTTACTTATGTGCAAACATTCTAGATATGTTCAACATTGATTCCAGACCATCAATGTTCACCTAAAAATTGGTGGTCTGTTATAACCGTTGGAGAGAGGTATGTAAAATAGCAAATCACTGGTGGGAAAGTGTACACAGAAGACTGGTTACCAATGAAACAGCCCTACCTATTACATTCAAACCAAGGCCGTGTTCACACGGTATGAGGCCCCGGCTAAATCGGCAAGCACATTTGCATCCAATGGCCATTTTGCACAAGCCCAAGGTAGGACTGGATATTGGAGGAAGGTTAAGCGTGAGCAACGAGAGAGCAGAAGGTCAGTTATGACCACTGAAAGGGCCAACACCTGTGCTACCGTGACAACTGATTCTACCGCTCACAACCCGTCCTCCAGTCCAAGCTCTACATCATCTATAGTATGTTATGTTGACAGGAAGTGGTTCAACATGGAGGAGCTGAACCCCATATTCCTCTGGTTCGACAAGCGTGACCAGGAAGCGGCCTACCTCTCAAATACCGACCTCAAGTTCAAGTTCTACATCATCTACAGTATGGTGGTTCAACTCGGAGGAGCTGAACCCCATGTTCCTCTGGTTCCACAAGCGCGTCCAGGAGGCAGCCTACCGCTCACAGCCCGACCTCCAGTTCAAGTTTTACATAATCTACAGTATGTTGTGTTGACAGGAAGTGGTTCAACTCGGAGGAGCTGAACCCCATGTTCCTGTGGTTCCACAAGCGGGACCAGGAAGCGGCCTACCGCTCACAGCCTAACCTCCAGTTCAAGTTCTAAGCATCTATAGTATGTTGTGTTGACAGGAAGTGGTTCAACTCGGAGGAGCTGAACCCCATGTTCCTGTGGTTCCACAAGCGCGACCAGGAAGCGGCCTACCGCTCACAGCCTGACCTCCAGTTCAAGTTCTAAGCATCTATAGTATGTTGTGTTGACAGGAAGTGGTTCAACTCGGAGGAGCTGAACCCCATGTTCCTGTGGTTCCACAAGCGCGTCCAGGAGGCAGCCTACCGCTCACAGCCCGACCTCCAGTTCAAGTTTTACATAATCTACAGTATGTTGTGTTGACAGGAAGTGGTTCAACTCGGAGGAGCTGAACCCCATGTTCCTGTGGTTCCACAAGCGCGACCAGGAAGCGGCCTACCGCTCACAGCCTGACCTCCAGTTCAAGTTCTAAGCATCTATAGTATGTTGTGTTGACAGGAAGTGGTTCAACTCGGATTAGCTGAACCCCATGTTCCTGTGGTTCCACAAGCGCGACCAGGAAGCGGCCTACCGCTCACAGCCTGACCTCCAGTTCAAGTTCTAAGCATCTATAGTATGTTGTGTTGACAGGAAGTGGTTCAACTCGGAGGAGCTGAACCCCATGTTCCTGTGGTTCCACAAGCGCGACCAGGAAGCGGCCTACCGCTCACAGCCTGACCTCCAGTTCAAGTTCTACATCGCCTGTGCCACCGTTTTGTTCCTCAGTATGGCTGTGGTGCAGGCTCTCTTGGTGCCTAGGTCTGTGTAACATTTCAACTCATGCTACTTAAACGTTTTCAATCTATTTGAATTATTTTACTTTTTTACCATTACGTGTCTTAAGGCCACACATCCTCTAATCCTTATTCCTCGTCTTCCTCCGCCACCTCCTTTTTCCTCTTCACCTTGTCATTTTTGTATTTGGTTATGGTTCATGTATTGTATTTGGTTATGAATGTTATGGTTTTTAGTTTTGTGCCTTATCTTTCAATAATGATGACGTTAAATATTTTAGTAACATAATTGTTTACATATTCGATTTTGAACTGTGCATTTTTATTTAACTAATGCAATTTTAACACATTTTATAATTATTTAAGTGTATTTTTTCCAATTCCTTGACCACCATAGTCTGGACTAGGTTAAAGAGGATCTACTTAAATCCTAACCCTTCTCAAAATGAAACAATATTACTCTCTTCCTCTCTCACAATAGCGTTCCGTATTCACTTTCTGTCCAAAACTGGCACACCCAATTGATTACTTATTGACTTTACCCTCCCCTTTCCAGAGGCCTGGTGCTGTACGGTGCGTACGGCCCGGCACTGGTGGCACTCCTGGTGTTCGTGTACGTCAGCTGGGCGGAGGGCTGCACCCCGCAGGGCTCGGACACCCCAGAGGACGCCGAGCAGGCGGGGAGGGTGGTCAGCGACAGCCGCTGGCTCCGGGTGTCCATGTTCGTCATCACGGTGCTGTTGGTGGCCGTGTGTGCCGTCATCACGCTGGTGGGTAGACACGTGACAATCATCACTACGATACTGATTCATCAAACATATAGTTATACAAAATTGTTATATACATTAGATTCATTCCTCAAGACACCAACGCACTTTTGGTGTTTGCGGCCGCTTGGATGTCATCTGAAGTGTAGCTTTCGTACTGACAAATACCAGCTGATCATTTGTAAGGATCATTAACTAATAGCGTAATGGTAAAGTTCTGAACGATTGAATAGATTCTGACGATTCTCAGGATCGAGCTAGTAACTTTTTAACTAAAAGGTAAGTCCTAAAACCTCTCAGCTACTTTTAATGAAGAAAGACAAAATTGCGTCAGCCAAAAAACAAAAAAACTAAATCGACACAATAACTATTCTTGTAACTATTTCGCAAAGCACACTAAATAAATATTTCATACACGAGCCAGGCGTAGGAATTATCTAAGTGATCGTCACCATCTATACTACCCTATTCTTCATCCCACAACAACGGTACTTATCTGAGTTCTTTGCTAGAAATCTGTCAAAAGGAATTACCATATGAATTAAGTCTTTAGTTTGGCTGTTGAGTAAAATATTTTACCTAATTTGTGATATTTTTAACGAACGGTAAATACCATGTCACTCGGTTTTTTGGCGTTTTGGCTAGTACCGGGATGGAAGCTCCTATTTAATTTGAAGTCCATTGTTAGATGAACTATCAGCTGATTGACGAGTGCCCATTGCTGTGGTATTACCGTCCGTATAGAGTTTAAGGTCAAGTATAGAGGTTTTGAAGTTTTTTATAAGGAACTAGCAGTTACCCGGCGCGCGTTGCTGCGCTAAATTAAGTTGTTTACATAAATAAAGCTATTTTAATATAACAAAAAAAGATAAGTTTTTTAATATAACAAAAAAGTCAATGGCATAGAAAGTAAGTATATTAATATTACTGTAAGGCCAAAGGATAAACAGGCATTTTGAAAATTTAAACCCAGAATAGTCAAAGTTTGCCTCGTATCTTATTGATCGAAATTGCAAATGCAAGAACACCTATGAGCAAAGAGGCACGTCCATGTCAAATTTCAACCCCAGAGGCCCTAAATTAATTTAAAGTCCAGTGGAGCACAGCCCCACTAAAAATATATTTGCATAACCATTCTTGAATCCAGTGGGGCGGAGCCCTAAAGTGCTTAAAAACGACATGTGCAAAACCGTTTCTTAGTGAGCACCTATGAACAAAAAGAGTCATCCATATAATTTCCACCGCGGTGGCCCTAAAGTGATTTTAAAGTCCAGTGGGGCGGAGCTCTAAAGATCTTAAAAAACTATATTTGCAAAACTGTTTCTTAATAAGCACCTAAGAGTAAAGAGAATCGTCCATGTCAAATATCAGCTCCAGAGGTCCTAAAGTAATTTCAATGTCCAGTGAGGCGGAGCCCTAAAGTGCTTAAAAAACTATATTTGCAAAACCGTTTCCTAGTAAGTACCTATGAGCAAAGAGAATCGCCCATGTCAAATTTCAGCTCCGATGGCCCAAAAGTAATTTTGAAGTCCAGTGTGGTGGAGCCCTAAAGAGCTTAAAAAACTATTTTTGCAAAACAGTTTCCTAGTGAGTACCTATGAACAAAGAGAATCGTCCATGTCAAATTTCAGCTCCGGAAGTCCTAAAGTAATTTCAATGTCCAGTGAGGCGGAGCCCTAAAGTGCTTAAAAAACTATATTTGCAAAACCGTTTCCTAGTGAGTACCTGTGAGCAAAGAGAATCGTCCATGTCAAATTTCAACCCTGGTGACCCTGAAGTAATTTTGAAGTCCAAAGGGCAGAGCCCTAAAAAAGCTTCAAAAACTATATTTTTAAAATTGTTTTTAGTGAGTATACCTATGGGTAAAGAGCATTGTCCATCAAATTTCAACCCCGGTGGCCCTAAAGTAATTTTGAAGTCCAGTGGGGTGGAGCCCTAAAGAGCTTAAAAAACTATATTTGCAAAACCGTTTCCTAGTGAGTACCTATGAGCAAAGAGAATCGTCCATGTCAAATTTCAGCTCCGTAGGTCCTATAGTAGTTTCAATGTCCAGTGAGGCGGAGCCCTAAAGTGCTTAAAAAACTATATTTGCAAAATCGTTTCTTAGTGAGTACCTATGGGTAAAGAGCATTGTACATCAAATTTCAACCCCGGTGGCCCTAAAGTAATTTTGAAGTCCAGTGGGGTGGAGCCCTAAAGAGCTTAAAAAACTATATTAGCAAAACCGTTTCCTAGTGAGTACCTATGAGCAAAGAGAATCGTCCATGTCAAATTTCAGCTCCGTAGGTCCTAAAGTAGTTTCAATGTCCAGTGAGGCGGAGCCCTAAAGTGCTTAAAAAACTATATGTGCAAAATCGTTTCTTAGTGAGTACCTATGGGTAAAGAGCATCGTCCATCAAATTTCAACCCCCGTGGTCCTAAAGTAATTTTGAAGTCCAGTGGGGTGGAGCCCTAAAGAGCTTAAAAAACTATATTTTAAAATCGTTTCTTAGTGTGTACCTATGGGTAAAGAGAATCATCCATCAAATTTCAATTCAACCCCGGTGGCCCTAAAGTAATTTTGAAGTTCAGTGCTGTGGAGCTCTAAAGAGCTTTAAAAACTATATTTGCAAAACCTATGGACCTATGGTGCACCTATGGTGCACCTATGGTGCACCTATGGACAAAGAGAATCGTCTATGTCAAATTTCACCACCTGTAGGCTTTAAGTGTAATTGTGAGCTTCCGTAGGGCAGAGCCATAAAGACAACACAAACATCAACATTATACCTCACACCTGGTTACTTCTATGATTATAAGCATCTGCTTAAATGAAACTTTCAAATTTTTTAATTACAGCAGTTCATTTTGTAAACACTAAATTTCTAAAACCTGACACTGCAATATTGTATGCCCTCTGGGTCAGAGCCCTTTGGACAGATTTGCACCAAACTTCACACAAACCATCCTTGAATAATGCTTAATAATGCCTGAAAGTTTCATTACAATCTGTTCAGCGGTTTCGGAGTCTATATTCAACATACATATATATATATTTATATATATACATACTTCCTCTTTTATAGATATAGATTAATTTATGAGTTATGCTACTTGTTTTTAAATAAAAAATTGTAAAAAAATAAAGTTTTAAACATACCACCATACATAAGAAAAAGGTTGGACCTACACAGTCATATATGTTGTCGTCATAGAGCCATGGATCACCAGAAGAATTTCCATACCCGATTTGCTCAATCTAATCGTCGCACAAAACTTTAACAATGGCACATTTGATCGATCGATACAGCAAGTGTTGCCAAAATATTTTTATTAGTATACAACCTTCTCCATCTGTTTCGTTTTCCTTTTATATATCTTATGCTGGAAGTCTTTAAAAATGTATAAATGAGTAGAAAAAGTAAAAAAGTGTGAGAAGGAATAACCTTTTTTGAGTTATATAACCGTTGTCGTTGGCAGCTGAAGGGAAATTTACACTTTTCTTAGAACTGGTATTGTTGCAGATAGATTTTGAGCCCGATGAGCCCCAGGAAGTTCCGAGATTGGAGATCAACACAACTTCAGACAATTTCACTGATTCCGGGATTTTAAACAACAGAAACATCTCCATTCCGGATCCAGAGGGAGATTATCTCAAATTGAACCTCAGGCAGAAAAGGCCCTACACTCTGAACGAGATTGACTCAGCGCCGGTACGAAACGCTCGAATGTGTATAGCTTACAATACAGTTTTACAATTCTTCAAATTATTGTTTTAAAAATCAAACTCTTAGTGGGTAATTGTAACAACTGAATTTTTACTGAAATATGTATGATTAAACCATTTATTCTACTACTCAAACAGTTTTATCGACACAACTTTTAAATAATAGATAATCTTTCTGATGAGAATTGTGTTTAATTTTTAACAGATGTATCCATTAATGTGCTGCATGTAAATTTCATCTTTTATTTTTTATGTTTCGAATCTCGTACTGAGCAGTCTTTGTCTTGAATACCTAAAGGGATCCTTAAATAATTGATACATGGATTATCAGGGATAAGATCGTTCTTTTTTAGTTGGGCATGCAACTTACAGATATATTCCCACTAGAAGATAAACATTGAAGGCGTGAGGATACATAATTATAGTCTGTACATCCCTCGATGGAAAGTGGCTGAATTTTTGTTTTGTTTCAGGCGTACCTGTACAGTTCTGCCATCACTCTAGCCACCGTCTCTGTGTTCCTGAGGGTTGGATTTCTTCTAAAACTCGGCCTCATGTTGGCCTCTTCTGTTTTTCATCTCGTCCTTTACACTTCAGACTCTCTTTTCGACTTGTATGACTTTTTCCACACGGACAGGTACTAACATTTTTTCAACAAATAGCCATTAATTGTTAGTTATTTTTAAATATTCCAAACGCCTTTGCTGTTGGGCTTTTACAAAATACTACCTACCAGTCATTCTGATCTATGAAGATGTTAGCTGTGCGTTTATGGGTATCTTAAGGCCAGATGAATAAACGGTGGAAAGGCACCTTGAAGTTTCACAGAATCCAAATCAGTAGAATCTGAAATCATCAACTCATAGGTCTTAAAAGTTAAGCCAAAATAACGACAAATTAATTTTTTGTTGTACATATGATGAAATTTATTGCCAAACATATTTTTATTTTAATCTTATTTATGATTATTTCATTTTTGATCCACCGAGTGGATTTATTAAAGATATATTCTAACACTTGTTCACAGCCTTGTGGGTTTGCCAATCCAGTTCAAACTGTGGTTCCCGATGATCGTCCTGGTGATCCTGCTTCACATCCTGGACAGGCAGATAGAGTTCACCTCCAGAACTGACTTCCTCTGGAAAGCAAAACTGAAGGTGGAACAAGAGGAGGTAAGATATTCGAATAATAAAATCATGAAGAATCTTAGATTGCGATAGTCTCTTGCGATATCTTTATTGGACCATATCTAGGAATATAGCTTTACTTCCTTGGAAAATTATTTTTATCATTACTTTACTTTTAACAAACTTAAAATTGAATATTTAACAGTGTACTTCGTGTTAACTTTTACGACTATAGTAAGTTTAATTACTGTATTTACACTTGCAGGTTGAAACGATGCGAGGGATAAACAAGATATTGCTGGAGAACATTCTTCCTGCCCACGTGGCCGAACACTTCCTCGCTACACGGGGGACCCAGGTGGGGACAAAAGCTGTTTGCATCGATTAGAACGTTATATCGAGGGTCGATCTTTATATCACTTTAGAGAGTTTATATAATTCCCTTCATCTTGTACAACCACGAAAATCTTAGTATCAAATAAGGTAACTGGATAAATGGATTTGCTTAAATAGAAATTCTATTTTATTTTGAAGAAGTGCCATAGTGAGATTTTATGGCAAAATACTAATAGATTTGTCTGTTAAGCAGAACCTTATAGGTCCTTTTTCAACAGGGAACATCTATTCAATTCAACACCTTTAACTGTAACTAGATTAGACCAGAAATTAATACTGTGCAAATTTCAGAGTTTCATTTCAACCAATTAACTATTGTATACCCAAGAATACAATTTTGTGATGTGATAGAACAGTTGAGGATTGTGCATGTCTTAAGTTGAATGACGTTCTATTATAAAGACTTTTCGGTCAATTTCAAAGGTTTTGTGTAAGTAACACCTCAATAAAATACCATCATTATTTTTCAAAGTTCACACAGTCATCTTCTTTTGTTTTCATTTTATTAAGCTTCGAAATAATTTTTTCCGCCAGAAGGTGCTTCCTTGTATTCTTTCCCCACCCGAGATTTTTATCTGACAGACATTTGGAATGCGATTTGTACACTGATAATTTGAAAATACCTTATTTTAGTTGTTGTTATTGGTGGATAAGGAGACCCTGGCCAAACCGTTAAGCACGTCTGCCTCTAATGGGCATTTTGCTCAAGCCCCGGAAGAATGGGATATTGAAGGAATAGAAAGTGTGAGAGACGAGACTTCGGACGGCCGTTTGACTACTATTCAGAAGGCAAACCCCCGTGTACTGTGACAACGGTCCGCTCTGCCCTTTAAAGGGTCAACCTACCGACTGTTCACTCATGTTTCAGCTAGGGATTTCCATGCCTACATTCCTCACCCCCCACTGTTTTGAACATGAATATTTCCCAACTAGGGGTTTCTTGCCTGATACATACCTCACCCCTGCTGTCCTGAACATGAATGGATTATGAAGGAAGGGACATTGTCACAGTGGACAGCCAATATACTTACCACAGTGTTATGACAACTTCGTTTGCTGTACCCAATGTCAACTTCGCAACTCTAGTATAAACCAGTTTTAAAGTTGTCCTTGGATTTGAAATTTCCTTATAATACGATTACAATTAAGTTATAAGCCCCATTATAGACCACTATCCTGCTACGATAGTATGTTTTTTTTCAGGAGTTGTACCACGAGCGGTATAGCTGCATTGCAGTCATGTTCGCGTCGATACCAAATTATAAGGAGTTCTATGACGAGAACGACGTCAACAAGCAGGGCCTAGAGTGCCTCAGGCTACTCAACGAGATCATCTGTGACTTTGACAAGGTATGTGTATACAGTATATGTCAAGTGTAAGGTCGGTCATAGGGTGACAATGCCATACAGTTCATGAGTTCATAAATTTAATTAGGAAGAGCAGTTGTGTAACTGTAAGCCCACAGTATTTTGAAGCCTGGAATCAAAGTTTTTAACCAATATTATTTTTTTTATTACATAACTTACCTATGAAAAAGTAGGGGAACATCCAACTTGAGAAAATAAGTTTGTTTCACAATTTAGTCTAAAGAAGATTTTAATCTGACTTTTAATTTAATGTCTCATTGATTATAGAGGTGTTTTATATCATCTAAATATGTTTTCCATATTTCATTATCTAACTGTATTAAAATAATTATAAAGCAGTTCCTGCTCTTTTTGGAAATTTTGTTTATTTTTAAATATTCTTGGTTTTATACTCTTGAGTCCTACTAAATATCAACATAGTGCATATTCATTTAAAAAGATAAAATTGGACTCCACAATTTTAGCCCATGGATTAGTTTGACTTAATAAATAAAACAAAACTTACATGCACAATTTTTTTATTGTTAATTTAAAAAGAGATCGATGTTTCTACAATTTTGAGTTTTGGATTCACCTTCCGTATAGTCCGATTGCATTTATCAGTGGATCATCATCCGTTTTATGTTCCGGGCAAAATATGATATGTGTTAAGTATCTTATGCTTGTTATCCATGCCTTGAGCGGGGCCCCTCATAGCACGTGATCAATGTATCTTGTTGGTTTTCATCAATGTCCAGGGTGGGGCCCCTCATAGCACGTGATCAATGTATCTTGTTGGTTTTCTTCAATGTCCAGGGCGGGGCCCCTCATAGCACGTGATCAATGTATCTTGTTGGTTTTCTTCAATGTCCAGGGCGGGGCCCCTCATAGCACGTGATCAATGTATCTTGTTGGTTTTCTTCAATGTCCAGGGTGGGGCCCCTCATAGCACGTGATCAATGTATCTTGTTGGTTTTCTTCAATGTCCAGGGCGGGGCCCCTCATAGCACGTGATCAATGTATCTTGTTGGTTTTCTTCAATGTCCAGGGCGGGACCCCTCATAGCACGTGATCAATGTATCTTGTTGGTTTTCTTCAATGTCCAGGGTGGGGCCCCTCATAGCACGTGATCAATGTATCTTGTTGGTTTTCTTCAATGTCCAGGGCGGGGCCCCTCATAGCACGTGATCAATGTATCTTGTTGGTTTTCTTCAATGTCCAGGGTGGGGCCCCTCATAGCACGTGATCAATGTATCTTGTTGGTTTTCTTCAATGTCCAGGGCGGGGCCCCTCATAGCACGTGATCAATGTATCTTGTTGGTTTTCATCAATGTCCAGGGTGGGGCCCCTCATAGCACGTGATCAATGTATCTTGTTGGTTTTCTTCAATGTCCAGGGCGGGGCCCCTCATAGCACGTGATCAATGTATCTTGTTGGTTTTCTTCAATGTCCAGGATGGGGCCCCTCATATCACGTGTTCAATGTATCTTGTTGGTTTTCTTCAATGTCCTGGGTGGGGCCCCTCATAGCACGTGTTCAATGTATCTTGTTGGTTTTCTTCAATGTCCTGGGCGGGGCCCCTCATAGCACTTGATCAATGTATCTTGTTGGTTTTCATCAATGTCCAGGATGGGGCCCCTCATATCACGTGTTCAATGTATCTTGTTGGTTTTCATCAATGTCCAGGGTGGGGCCCCTCATATCACGTGTTCAATGTATCTTGTTGGTTTCCATCAATGTCCTGGGCGGGGCCCCTCATAGCACGTGATCAATGTATCTTGTTTTCATTCTTTAAAATAGACTTAAAAATTTTTGGCTGTATTCTATCATGGTCCTAAAAGTACTGATTTATTTTTAGTTAATCACCATAGAAACCTATGATTCTTTGTTGTAAAAACTTAATACAAAAGTTATGCATTTAAAAAGAAATTTCTTAATCTGATTTTATTCCTCTGTCCCACCGGCAATGAACTTTCCTATTAAGTCGTTATGGTGTTAAACTAAAAATAATTGTTTCATAGATAAAATGATAAAAATGCGTCTTTCCATGCAATTGAAAGAGACGCAATTCCTGTCTTGATTCAAGTTTCCTTGCCATCTGGATTATACATCTTTTTATTTTAATTTCAAGACTTTTGTTTATAAATGTATATTCTGCAGATTTTACTAATCTGGTTAGTAAACGCAACTTTTTTTAAATAAAGAAATTATTTTTACTCACCAATAATGTTAAATTTATCACCAATAATTTTGTATATTTAACTAAATTTAAGGAAAATTTTATTCTTTACTGATTTAAATTCTAATATTAAATTCTTTAAAGTATAAAGAAATATTTATCTAAAGGACTATTTGTTATTTATGGTTTTATTCTACTTTTTACCAATATTTACAGGTATTCTATAACCTCCTTTGACGAAAAATGAAACATTTTCATACAATTTATTTAAGTAATAAGTTATCAATACACCTTCGATCGTGTTATTTTTGTTTCACCAGCTGCTGCTGAAGCCGAAGTTCAGCAGCATTGAGAAGATCAAGACGATAGGAAGCACCTACATGCTGGCGTCGGGGCTGCGACCGGGGAAGGAGACCGAGGGAGGGGTGAGTGACCCTTGAAATAGTTGGGGTCAAATGAATTAATAAGGGTGTTATTTTATAAAGAAATTAACTACACCAACAGTACAGTATTTAATTTACAAGTTCATTTTTATGTCACCTTTTTACCGTATGAACAATCTCAAAGTAAATTGTTTCTAAGTTAGAAGGGAAGTGTTGAAAGTGGGTAAAGTTTTCTTAAGAAAGTGAGTAGTGTCTTATTACTAACTTTCATCAGTTCATACAGTGAAAATATTTACAAACTCTATTTTAATTTCTATTATCATTATTTTAAATTTTTTGTTAGTAAATTACAATATTGTCTATCGCATATTTAATTGTTTGACTTTCTTCAAACAAAAGAAATCAACAACTCGAACTTGTACCTCGAATTTTAAATCTAGTATTTTGAACAATTTTTTTAATTAAAGCCTAGTACTCGTTTTTAAGTATACAGTATTAGACTGTATATCATATTCTATCTTGTTCAATTCAAAATTTTAGATTGTAAGTTTCCACCGAATTATTTAAGTTCACATTATTCAGGTTCTACAGTTTATCCTATTTCAAATAATAATAAATGATATTTATTACATGCTGACAAAGGACTCCAAAAAGGTAATGTAGTACAATAGATATATTTTGTTTTATGTTTGTTTGTATTAAAAAATATATTTTTTATTAGGTCTGGTGAAATTTAATTATGTAAACAAATTGTCAATCGAACTTAATTATTTCCTTTGGTAATTTAAAAATAATAGCTAAACTTTTAACTTGACTGCAGATTATACTTATTCAAATGAGACGTTATTAACATGATGTACAAAATAATGAACGAATAAACTTGTAGGTCTATGTCCGACCAAGCTACGGAATATTTTGTGTCATAGTATTTTCAGTTTATGAGGGCTAAGCAGGGTTTTTCAACTCTCATCCTATCAAAGTAATCGTCAGTCGTTCATGTACCACTGAAAACTGAACTACGGTCATCAACTGAAATTCAAGAAGGGCCTCGTAACAGATAGGATAATTTACCAATAGTACATTTCAGTAGTAGGTTAAGTTAACTTATATTACTTATTACTTATAGTATGCAAGGCTTATTTTTTTTAATAGTATGATATACAAAGTCCATGGAGCTGAATATCTTTTGAAGGAATATTAGCAATCAAGAAATAAAACTGTTTTCTTTTTGATCCAAAATTAAAAAAATGTGTTTATTATTAAGTCACAATATTCCAATAGTATTTTACTTTAAATTACATAAAGTTAAAAAAAAAATCGTCGTTTATACTTTTTTATGAATGGGATCAATCATTCTTCAGTGTACTCCTCTTTCATTTGTCACACACTTTTCACTTTATAAATACATTTTTTCTTGCTTTTAAAACTCATAGCAATAATGACAACATAAGACAAGAGAAGCGTAATGAACAATAGCGAAGAGACCAATGCCCAAGGCAATTCTAGCAATCAAAATAGATTTCAATTTTGATAGATTTCAACCTTATTATTTTGAAAGCTAAACAGCAGTGGTGCCTGGCGGTTGCAGGATGAGACCCGGCGGACGGAGCACAACGTCGTGGTCCTGGTGGAGTTTGCGGTCGCTCTCATGACCATCCTGGACCAGATCAACCGCGAGTCCTTCCAGAGGTTCAAGCTCAGGATGGGTCAGTTCCAACTAATCTGTATCCATAGTTGTAAAGGGACTATTTGGGGGCCGTCTGCTATTTCAACGCAAAAAACTTTACCAAAATAGCTGAAATTTTGCCTAAAGATCGGTATGTGTCAAGATCTCCTTTTCTGTTTTGAAATACCAACAGGGCTCTGAAGGAAAGCAAAAGTTTAATCCTGGAGTTGAACGAATGGAATGAACAAGTTATTTTTTATGGTTTTCTCATCGGTGAGAACGAGCTAATCTTGAAGGCAATAATAGTGATCGAGCTCGAAACAATTAAAATATTTTATATTCATCCTCTTGTCTTCTACTTCAACGGTAGTTGTAAATTCTATTATTCGTGTTATATTTTTTATCGAATTGTATTAATATGACCTGAATATTTCCAAGATTGTGTGAAATTTTTCTCCTCCTAATATGAAAAAAGATTTGTTTTGTTTTAGTGTTTAAACCATATGAAAATCAAGTATACGGGATGAAACCAATTTATTTTGACGCATCACCTTATCGTGATATTTTAAAGAGCCCGTGGATTTCTACCGTGTTCCCCTAAACCCGTTTGTACAACACCCAATAAAATGCCTTTCGCGTAGGTAAGGGGAAAAATGGTAACATTGTAATGATTGCAGGGTTGAACCACGGGCCGGTGATCGCCGGCGTGGTGGGCGCGCAGAAGCCCCAGTACGACATCTGGGGCAACACCGTGAACGTGGCCTCCCGCATGGACAGCTGCGGCCTCATGGGCAAACTGCAGGTAAAGACTGGGGTTAGACTGCTCCCCGTAAAAAAAAAAAACCACTTGACGTAAAAAATGTCACTCGCTTAAATACACAAAAAATGAAATAAACAAAAAAAACCATAGTGGAGGTTCCCAGTGGTTACTTGGGGTGGCGTGTTGAAGGATATTCGCATACACTTCCCCGAGGAGCCATTTCGCTCAAAAGGCAACGCTTGCGCGAGTGCATTATAGTTAAGGCAATCTTTTTCAGTCAAACCTTCGTGGCGTATTCTTGTTGAAAACCTGAAAAAGAGAAAATGCAGTCACAAAATTTGTGTTTCTATTATTTGTGACTGCTTTTTCTGTTTTCAAGTTTGGCTATGGAATTTCCAGGTTCGCCTGGTGTGTTTTTAACAAACTCTATTATGCTCTACGCATCTCTTACACATGAATACAGGGTCAGATTCCAGATCCCGAAACGTCGTGTTTTTACTAATCAGTGACGTAGAATGTTCTCAAAAACTTTAAAAACAAGCTCACCATTACCAACAATCAACTTTGAACTCTAAGTTATGTTTTAACCTTGTGGTTATGTTTTAATCCCTAAAGAAATCTTTTAATTGTTTAACTTAAATTTCTCGTGAGGCTATAATGTTTCCTTGATGTTTGTACAGGTGACCGAGGACACAGCGAAGATCCTGATGGGGGCGGGGTACCAGTGCGACTGCCGGGGACCTACCTACGTCAAGGGCAAGGGGACTCTGGTCACCTACTTCGTCAGAACTCAGTTCGACGAGAAGTGAGGTGTTGATCAATGTGTCACTTGAGAGATGAAAGAAGCTAAACGCTAACAGACTGGTGGTCGAAACAGGTTGTGGTAAAAGCCAAATAGAATTCGGCCTCAGGTCAACTTACAAAATTTTGCAATAATCATTTGGAAGGATGCGTTGAACTACCAGATGTATTATCAGCTAATTTTGCCAGATAATAATTGGCTATGCTACAGTGTGAATTGCATGCTATTGCATGGTGAAACGTGAGATATGAATTTCAGACTACTTGAAACTAAATTTGCCACGGGTTTGACTGAATCAAGAACCATTTAAAAACTGTAAGACCCAGTCAGAATTACAGTAGCCTATTCCTCTTCGCGGTTGTGTATTCTTTCATTTTATTAGTATCACAGACAAGTTATTTTATGCAGTGAAATTTAAGTCACATATCGAAAACAATGTTGTCATGTAACAAAACGTGGGTTAAAACAGTTTACCGCATCAAAAAAAGTTTGGGTGCGTATGAAAAGAGAGGGAAATAACAACATTCGTTTTAAAATATTGTAAATACCGTACGTTTAAAGACCAATTGTATATTGTGATATAAATGTATCTAGACTCTCTTTTCTTGCCAAAGCACATAAAAAATACCATAAAAGTACATACTGCAACTAAAACACGTTTGAAACACATAATGATTTTATGTAAGACGACTAAGAAAATAGGAGTTTTAAATATTAGGTAAGGTACAGTTTTCTTTTAATTGGGAAAATGCTTATACAGTTCAACAACTTAGTGAGTGCTACTGAGCTTCAATAACTTCAATGAAGTTATGAAAATGGAGTGAAATATTTTTACTTTTAAACCGATAGAACCATCGGTTCATACCAATAACACGTTTAAATGTCAGTTTAATAGAATGTTGTTCATTGGTTTTGATACTTGTTTCAATTGTTTTAAAATCTGATGAACTATTTTGATCTCTATATGTACAGTTAAATTGTTAACTGGGTTAAACTAGTTATGACCACATTTGTAGCTATCATGTTTTAGCTTTAATTGTTTTGTAAGAGAGATATTGCTAATTTTATTAGTCAATTAACTAGTCATTATTTATTTACGTTTCTTGTGATATAATACTATTGTAAATATACTAAACCCGAATTTTATAAAATACGGTAAAGTAACATAACGAATTATGTAGAGAGCTAGAACTATTTTTATTGTAGTTTAGAATCCTTATTATTTTTTATACTACTTAGATATATGAACTGTTAGAGATAAAGAGTACATCAAATCTATTTTGAGATAAATTTAAACATTTTAGTGTATTTATTGTATTTTTTATCATTGAAACTGTTTTTAATTTGTTTCAAACCATGTAAATAAATACTTTTAAAAATTAATATTTTAATCACATTTATGTTTCATCCTTATCTCTCGTAGTCTTAAACGTAAATGGGCATACAGTATGTTATAACACAAATTGTAAGGACAACATTATTTTGAAAGTGGGGGGACCTTTTCTACCAACTATAATCACAATTAAAATTTATAAAATAATAACACAGTCATTGCAAAAAAAAAAAAAAAAAAAAAAAAAAAAACTATTGTATATATAAGTACTATTATTGTTTAAAGAAATTTCAAATTGTTTACTGAAATGTTTAAGGCATACTATAACTATATATGATGGCACGCAATCCTGATCCATCCTATCTAAATACAATGCCAACTGCTTCTTTCAGCCCTTGCAATAAAAAGGTGCTGATGACAGGTCGACAGACTTGCACGAGTGTTTTTGACTGGGAATTGAAACAAGAAAATAAAAGGAGCAACGTCATGGTGACGCTCATTATTTTATTTTTAGCATATGCTATTCTTACTACTTTGAGTTATAACCACTAAGCAGTTCAGCGGTTGGTGAACCACATATCCAGGGGGTGGATTATTACAATCATCGATAAGGTAGCAAACAATCTCAAGATGTGGTTTTGCTTTAATGCACTTATAAGTTAAACACACGTCTGCATTAGTGTCTCGTAAAGTGAAGTTAGACATATAAATAGGAAACTTTAAATGAGGCAACTTACTTTTGATACCTTTTTGTACATATTAAGTGTTTTTCAATCGTTTAACTTGTCTCTAAAGAATTGTGTATGAAGTGTGGTATTATTTACGTTCCACTGTTTAATTAGTTTGTAGTTAACTGTTCATGATTGTTATATTAACACAATTTCGGTCTCGCCACATTCACAATAATTTTTTATCAATATATTGAGGTAAGTAATTTTTTATTACTTCACAATTTATTAATTTAAGTTTGATATTTTAGTTTCGATTCACTTCTCATTTAGAAGTTTCCCAATGTTTCCAATATCAATCGCCCGACGATTTAAACAGGGAAACTCTTAATACATTTTTATAATCATTGTTGACGCAGCTTCCTTTAAGCTGAGGAGAGCACTCATGTTTCAGAGCTGACAGTCGCCCCACTCGGTCTCCCAGTCCCAGCATGCGTTTCCATTTCCCATTTCCCTGTGTATTGTCTCCCACGGAGCGGGATGATGATGATTTTCGGCAGCTCCAATCCCCAGCCGCCGCCGGCGCTCCGACTTCCATACACAGAATGAAAAAGTTCATATTCAACAGTTGACGGACGGCTTCTCATTTCACATATTTCTTAAATGAAAAACTACAATCATTTTGCATTTTTCCTAATACTATGTTACAAAGTATTGAAATATTATAACAGTAAATTATTGCATTTTTCAGAGCAGCTTGCGTTTTATATTTTCGCGGGATATTCTTTAAGTAAAGTTTGGGTTATTTTAATACATCCCGTCACTTTAAGACCTTACACATTCTATCCCCAAGTGTTAAGAACGCGCTTACAACCGTACGACTTCCAACTTGTTCATCGGAAGGGTCAAGAAAATGTTGTACCTGACCTGTTATCCCGTTCGATGCCTGAAGAAGATAAAGACACTGAATTACCAGTAATGTGTGAAACTATAGACTTACCTGTTGAAATTAAAGACCGTTGGTACAATAATATGATAAAGAGAGTCACTGAGAAGAATGATGACTACCGTCAATGGCGTGTGGAGGGAAATAAATTATGGAAGAATGTTGATAAATTGGATCCTTCTTTGAATGAAGGTACTTGGAGACTTGTATTGCCTAAGGAATTGAGGTCTAAGGCCATTGATGAATGTCACTCTCCCCCAACTTGTGGTCATCAAGGAGTTCTTAAAACGTACAAGAGGATGCAGCAACGTTTCTATTGGCCGAAAATGAGAAAAGATATTGCTACCTTTATTTCAAAGTGCCATACTTGTCAGTGCACCAAGTATGATCATCAACGACCAGCTGGCATGATGGGTGAATACCGTGGTGTTGATGCCCCCTTCAAGATGATAGCGGCTGACCTTATTGGCCCCCTACCCCGGTCCATGAAAGGGTTCAAATACCTGTCAGTGGTTACTGATACGTTTACTAAATTTACCATCCTGCGTCCTCTGAAAGCAGCTACCTCTAGACTTGTGGCGGAACATCTGGAAAATGATGTATTTCTTATGTTCGGGATTCCTAAGTATATCATTTGTGACAATGGATCTGAGTATATTGGAGGACCTGTAACTAATCTGGCGAAAAGTTATGGCTGCAAGATTCTTCTAAATGCAAGTCGTCATCCACAGGCGAACCCAGCCGAAAGAGTTAACCGTGACATAGTGACCATGCTGCGTGCCTACGTCCAAGATAATCATCGGGATGGGACAAATACATCCCACAGATTGGTTTTGCTCTGCGCACCGCCCACCATGAGACGACCCAACATACCCCTGCATTTCTTAACTTTGGTCGTGAACTTGCTACGACTGGTTCGGGATTTGAGATTCTTCAGGATGGACATGATGCTCCAGACGTTGAAGACTGTCACCAGTATGGCAAGAAATTAGCGGAACTTAGAAGTTTTCACCAAGATGTTTCTGACAGACTAAAGGAAGCTCATCAAAGGAATGCTTCAAGATACAACCTTCGCAGGAGAAGAGTGGAATTTAGAGTGAATGACCTTGTTCTCAAGAGGAATTATCCCCAGTCTGACGCTTCAAAGTTTTTCTCAGCAAAGTTGGCACTCAGATTTGTTGGACCCTATGTAGTGACAAGAAAAAGATCACCTCTGGTGTACACTTTGGCAGACATAGACGGAAAAGAAATCGGCAATTGGCACATTTCAGACCTGAAGAGGTACATTCAAGACAAGAAAATTTAGGAAATTTTCTGGAGGAAGGGGAGTGTTTGTGGCATTTATTTTTATTCCGCCCACATCTCGGTCCTACAAGTTGGCCTGATCAACCAACTTTGAATTTTCTCTGTTGTTGAGCGCGCCGACAACAGCGATACCAGCGGTAATTCATTAATGCTGCGAAGTTGCTTCACAAACTTGCAGGCACTCCAAAAAAGTCCATTAACCACCTTTTAGCCACGGCCACCAAATCACGTCGCCATGCGTCGCCGCTCCGATTCACTGCCTCTTGTCTGCCGCCGACCTTTGTATTCGGCCTATCAGCTGATTGTCCTGTGCCTTATCCTTTGCGGCCTGACAGTCTGTCTTGTCTGGGTGATCGCCGAGTTAAATTGAAGTGCTGGCTGCCAAGTATTCTACCCTCCGACTTCGTTGGATTTCAAGGCTGACTTTAAATATTGAAGTAGCTGAGGTGAGCAAATACCATGATTTAAATTTTAGTTGTTTGAAACAGTTTTGAGTCGTCAAATTAAATTTCGTAACCTTAAAGATTTAATAAAATATTCGAGCTCAATCGATTTAAACATGCCTTTGGTTTGCCTGTTAGGACAACATTGTCTGATTTAATTTTGATACCTATGGTAAAATAATAAGTTTAGTGATATTATATTTCTGTCTTATTAAGAGTAAATGTATTTTATTAATGTAAATTTTGAGCTATAACCTACTTTGTCACTGTGTAAATCGTAAATTCTGTCTCGTGTACACGTGTAGATTTTCATGTCGAGATTTGTCTGTGTTCATAAAATTTATGTAGTTTATGTAACTTCTGCCATTTAATGTAACCTCCGTATTTTCGTCAATGTTGAAACTGAGAACCATTTCTAAGTGATATATTTCATTCAGAGTTGAACAAATAATTGATTAATTATTATCCTGAGCTCAAGGATTTATTTAAATATTCTCTTGTCTTAACTTGTGAGAAGAGACTCATCAAATGTGATTACTGTGCCATTAATTAATAAAATTTAGACCACAATAGTCACTAACAATTTTGCTATGATTAGAAGAGGCATAATTAAACTTGGAATAAAAATGTAGTTTAATGATTTAATGACAGACTTTTTCTGATTGTGTAGAATTTAAATGTTAATTGATAGTATTTTAATAAATGTTTAGTTGTATATATGTTATGTTAACAGAAACTCATCTCAGTATAATATTCTGTTTTGATTATTTGCATAATCTCAGCTAACTGCTTCATGACCATGAGAAATTAAAGGCAGTAAAATTTTGTTCAGTCCAGAGTCATTAAAGTGTATGTCAGTGTTTATAAAATATTCAGTGTCATCTTGTGTTAAATTGAAGTAATGTAAAAAAACCATGTTTTAATGGGTTAGATGTTGTTTAAATAATGTCAACAATTTTGATTAAATATTTAACGATAAATGGATTATATAATGTCTAGAATGCAATTTAATCTATCTTTTCTGGAAATTAAGTAATTTAAACGAGACTTTGTTGTTGTTTAATGGATTTTTTGTTGTTTAATGGATTAAATATTATGTGTAAAAAAAAGCTAAAAGGACATTTAGGACATAGACTATTTAAGAGGTCCTTGTTTAGGGTTTTTGCTGTTGGGACTACACAAATCTTGAGAGAGCTGCTGGTACGTGGTGTGTCTGCCTTCCTTTCGATTCGCTGGTGCGGATCACTCAGGCTGCCTGGACCGGCATCCCAGCTTCCTGCCTTGATCGCGGAATTGGAATTCCCCGCGTGGCCTATCGCGCATTCCACGACGGTTCGAACCGCGGACTTCCGATACGGTACAATTGAATCTGAACTACTTTGGTGAGTGACACTATTATTATCATCACTTTTCTCTCATCTCGTGGACATCAACTGGACATTGACATTAGCACCTGGAGCAGTGGACCGTGTCACCTGTGCAAATCTATTGTACTTTGGCAGTGATTCATCGGATGAAAGACACATTATTTTGTTGTAAGCCTTGTATTAGTTTTAAGTATATTTTGTCAAATTAATGTCCAGGGTATTTTGTTATTTAATGAGTTCATGTCTTAATGTTTAATCATGGTAATTATTGTTGTGGTTTTCAATGTCAATTTTGACAGTATTATCTTTTGGAGCGCTCCACTCTTAGATTAGATAACAATCTGAGACTGAATATTAGACTGATTACTGATCAAAATAGATCTCTTTGTTACCTATTTTAAGAATTTGCTTTGATCTCTGGGAGTTAGATTAAAAGATTGTTTCTTGAATTTATTGTTGATAACTGCAAATAAGAATTGAGATTAAGTGCAATTATTTGATTTTGTTGAAATATATCAAAGTCTGGCTTTCCCTCCAAGTCAATGTTTAAGTATTTTATTAGGGAATAAACCATTATTTTGCCAGAACTCTAGTTTTTCCTTGCTTTGACCTTGATTCACCACAGATAATTTTTGTCAACCAAACTGTTTGAATTACAAAAGGTTTTCAATTCTTTTCAAACACATTAAACTTAGATTAGTAAGTCTGATTCACAATTGAGGTACAAAAGGGCAACCCCAACAGGTGTTTGGTATTTCATGATGTTTTAAAAATGTGTTTATGGTAACTTTATGTATTGCTGGGTATTTGTTATGTGGCAAACCACAGGCTAAAAAGGGCTTCCCTTAGGTTTTGGTATTTTGATTTTTTTTTATGGTATTTTGCACCACCAAGGCTCACTTCCCATCCGGCAGGAAGAATTCCTTGTTTGTCTCTGCTGAACTTCATGGTAAACAAGGTGGCGCCCTCTAATACCTGGACTACATAACTACAGCTGGGAAGCCTAGAGCTAATGGAAATGGTGCAATGTACTGTTCAGGCCTGCCCCACTGTTGAACCCCCCTTCTCCCTGAGCTAGCGGATAACTTGAGGGTCAGGCGTTGCAGTGCGTTCAAAAGTTATACAAAGTTATACAATAAAAAGTGTTTAAAACCAATTTTTTTTATTTTCTAAATAGCTGTTATCTAGAAATAAATTTTACTGGTTACGATTAAATCAAGCTCAAAAAACTACATAATCCGGTATTTTAAATTATTGCTCTACGTCAAGTGGTTGTGGAGAAAATTCAATTTTTCGTTTAGGGGTAAACCTTGGGTAAACGCAGTACGTTGTTAAAAGTCACAGACGCGCGTAGTGTCACACTCGCGCTGCTCAGCTGGTATAGCTATGCAATTGAGTCATCCAGACATTAATGTTTGAAGCTTTTAACAATTTTTTTTTTTTTTTATATTGTTGGGAGAAAGTATGTGTGAGTTAGCTGATACAGTTTATTTTTAAGTGAAAACAAAGTAAGCAGGAAAAGGCTTGCAGTTTCTATTCTGAAAACGTTAGTAGCTTATTTTAGGCTCATATCTGAACCAAATTATAAATTATATTAGCATATGAATCGAATGGTCATTGACAGTAACAAAGCTACACAATATGTGGTCATCTTGCATTCATGTGTACTTGTTAGTACTTTTTTATGGTCTTGGAAGCCAATTTGATAAATTTGTCTAAAAGTACATATATACAATTTGGCACATTGTTTATTTTATTATATTAGCAAAAGGAGGACCAAGCTTATGCTCGGTAAAATTCTTCTACGTCAGTCTCCTTTCTTAGACAAAGCTCATTCGCTCCGCTCATTTGCCCTCTTTTTTTAGACAAGCTCGTTCGCTTCGCTCACTCACTACGCTAATCGGTACCCTTAGGTGTAAATTTGTTGAACCACGGTTTACACTTATAACACACGTTTACATCTACAATTAATTATCAGCAGATTTTTCTGTTCAATTTAGCATTTATAAAAAACTCAATAATGATAACATAGGAATTTAGATGGGCTTTAGGACGGAAACCTAAGTTTTCCTAGCAATGGGACCAGCTCCAATCAATTTCTAATCTCCAAAAGCCCCATATTCAACAAAAAATCAAAAATCCTTGGAGCAAAAAAAATTTCTCAGTACAAACATTGCTTGTATTAGATTGTAAAAAAGATATACGATGTAACGTCAATACTATGTTAGGCCAGTTTTGGCGTCAACTTTAACTGATGTTTACTATCTATATATTCAAAGGCAATATATGAGCAGAATTCCATCAAATCTCACATTAGCCCTCTCGGCTACGCCCTTCAAACTTCACAGTTTCAATGTTAATATTAAGGGAGTCGGGCAATTGAATCATTAGACAGCTGTTTTAATAAAAATGCTAGAAAATCAGGAAAAACCAACGAGGTTAAATAGATAGACCTATAGAGTGCTCACCAGATAGGGAAAAGTGTCCCTTTTTGACTGGTGCCATGATACCCATGATTCCCGCCGTTCCCTTGGTAACCATAGTCTTTTGTTTACACTTTCCCAACAGTAATTTACCATTTTACCCACACCTATCCGACGTTTCTACGATAACCAACTTCAATAGCGTGCTCACAGACCATCAAATCAAACTAATTTAAAAACAAACAACAAATAAACATATGTTTTAAAACTATCATCAGTAATTTTTGAAGCTTGTATAGCGACCAATCAGAATAGCTAAAACTAGTAACCAAGGAAACGAGGGTAAAGTGTGGAATGGTTGCCAAGGAAACGGCGGGAATTATGGGTAAAATGGGGCAAAGCAAAAAGGGACACAAAATTAGCATGTGATGAGCACTCTATATCTATTTAACCTCGTTGGGAAAAACATATAGCCAGCTATAAAACATTTAAAAACTAATTGGCATAAGATCAAAAGATGTTTTGGTTGAATTTTGACCACTGGGTGAGCTCTAGTTATTATTATTTTGTGTATATCTATGCCGGTGGCATTTTTTAACGTTTTGGCGGGAAACGGTAGAAACCCCAGTCTTGTTGCTATCCAACACCAACCAGTTGTTAGAAAGCATTAGATTAATTAATAACCCAATGACAAATGGCAACTGGATCGAGAATCGAACCTTTAAAAAGCAACTGACTTGTTTCAGAATCGAACCGGCAACCTTTGGATTCAAAGGCGAGCACTTTGTCTTGAGGATCGTTGTAAATAGAAAATACCAATATCGCTATACTGATATTATTGCTGCTTAAGAATAATTCATTGCAATTGATTTTCAAATTAAAACATATAAAAAGTTTGTACTGTATTGAAACTGGCATAAATGGGTTACAGTAATTTAACTTTAGTCAGCACATGCGGGATCGATTTAATTGTAAAGTTTGGATCGACGAACACGAACAAGTTCAACTATTGTTTGCCTTTCACTTGCATTTGTGAAATAAAAGAGATACGTCTCGGATACACAACGTTTGATCCGTTAAGATAGTAAAACAATCTTGCAGCATTATGAGATCATATTAAAAACAACCATTTACTATAGCTAAATTTTACTTTCTGACATTCCTTGTGGCTTTTTCTCAAAATGTAAGGAGATCAAATCCAGTTATAATTATTTATAAACTCCAGTAATAGGATATGATCTCAAACTATTGACTATCAAAATATTGCATAAATATTTAGTAAGACCCTTAAACTTAAATAATAAAAATAGTTGTATACTTTTGAAATATTTTAGCTAAAACTTTTGTTTTAAGGGCTATTTTAGTTTAAGTACTTTGATAGAGATTTAATCTAATAATTTTTAAGTAGTACATTGAAAAATCTGGCATGATGGGCCTTAACCAAACTTTTTAATGACTCCAAGGAAAATTCTCTTATTGCTAAACAGTACACACGTTTTCTGTTGATTATTTTATAGAAAAATATACAGGGTGTACCAAAACAATTTTATCAAATTTTATTGCGTTATTTAGAAGTTAAACCAATCAGTAAATTCAAACTATGAATGACGCTAACATCTCCGTTGGTTTTCCGTCCATGTCTGTACGAACTTAATTTCTAACCATCCCATGAAACATTCCTATCTAAGATTCTAAATGATACTACTTGTATTTTTAATATATTTTTTAATATTTTATAATAAATTTTTAATAACTTTTCTAATTAAGATACTAAATTGTGGCTACTTGACAAAATTGTTTATGCATGTTAACACCCAAAGGCATGAATGTTGACATTTCTAACTATTACAAGTTTAAAAAAGTGACAATTTCAAATATTTATAGCTACAACAGGCACAAAAATGTTGCAAAATTTACTAAACCAATTTTCTTCAAAATTGGTTAAATATTGGGAAAAATAAGGGATAAAAGGGAAATAATAAAAGGAAATATTGCGAATTTTTATACATTGACTAGGAGAAATAATGTAACTTTTTTAGAGTTTATTATGAAAATATTATAATACCACACAAATAACACTAATTGTGTTTAACCAAACTAGCTTGGAAACATTTTATAGCTACTTACACTGTTTCTATATTTCTAAAATTAAAATTTCCCAATTTTCTATAATTTTATAAAAATCATTTAAGTAGTATTCCTTAGAATAACGTTCTAATTTGTATCTTAAAATTTTAGTTTATCTTGAAAGAGAATTCTTAAAGCGTTCCCTAAGAGCTTTTGTTTATATTCAAAATTACGTTAGGATTGACGTCATCCTAAATTAGACTTAAAAGCGATGTAGCGAATGCAAATATATATTCAAGGCGTTTGATAGCACGATTTATCTCAATAATTTTAGATCGTTGTTGGATTATTTTATGGATACAATACTGATTAAAGACCAATTATTAGATTATTAAAAACAGTATCACATGTTGAGTTTATCTTAGGCAGGGATTGGATAAACCGTATAGTGGTAAACTTCCGTGTACTTAGGCCTAAATGAGATAGCCATGCAGGTTCACTGTCTCGCTACTTTGTGAAATGGATTGTAGGACTGAGGGTCCATGGGTAATCCCTTCAATCGACGGTTGGTGCAATGAGGCTCTTCCGGTAATCCTCATATTCAACTAAAACTCTCGTTGGGAAAGGGCAAGAAAAAACTTATTTTCAAAAGTAATTCAATGCAAATGTTTCATGTGGAATTTTTTTAACTTTAGAAGTACATTCATCAACCAAGAGGTAAGATATAAGCAGCAAATGCTAGCTATAACAATTTTATCGAATGAAATTGCTACCAAATTATTTTTGTACCGATTTTAAGTCGGACTGTTCGTCCTGATCATTTGTCCATGAACATGGACGAAAAAAGCCAAACAAAGCAAGTAACAAATAAGCTCATTTAATTTGTGGTAGTAAGAGTTGCTTTTATAATACAGTAATGGAGTGCTAATTTTAAGGATTTTAGTGTAGTAAAATTAAGCCAAAATATGGCTGGAAAATGAAAAAATTTTTGGACAGCTAATTTTTGCTGAAATGTATTCTATGTCACCCCCTGACCTCCCTCAGAAAAGTCCCCTGAAATCCCCATTGGGCAACATGCCTAAAAATGATGGGATGGCCCACGTGGAGTCAGAAATAGATCTTTGGTTGGGCAATGGGTTCATATACATCAAATGAAAGCTCTTAAGTAGTAGAATTTAATGCCGCAAACCCCATCTTAAAAGGTTGCCTGAATAAAAAACGGCAGCTTGTCAAACTTTGAATAAAAATCAAATTTTAACCTAAACGCTTAAAAACGTAATAATTTTTGAAATACTTGACCTTTCGAGGTGTGGTTTGCGGCAAACGTTTGCTTTTACAGTTACCTTTGAAAATATGGATAGCTTGTCATGTGCCTATCATATTACCCTTGAACCATACTCCACATGAACGTCCCAAAGAGGAAGTTAAAAAAAGAATTTCTTAGTCCATAGTCATGCTACACATAATTTTAAAGGTCTTAGTAAGGAGAGTACATAGCCGAAAACCAGACCTCAAAAGGTCAAATATGTCGGAAGTTATTGCATTTCAAAATTTTGATAATATTATTTTATACTAAACATTTAACGCCTACCATTTTACTCCCGATAGTTATATTGAGGTCGGGTTTACGGCATTGTATTCTACATTTTAAGACTTTTAATTTGATGTACATAAACCTTCTGGAATGTATTTCAAATTTAGTATCCTTAATATCAAATTTTAATGTAACTCCTTATGGGCCAACTCCTCATTTTTAAGCGTGATCCCCATATGGGATTTCTGGGGACTTTTCGGTGGAAGGTCAGGGGATGCCATAGAACACAATTCAAAAGAAATTGGCTTTCCAAAAATTATTTAATTTTTCCCGACTAATTTTACTACACTTAAAAAGGTTTTCAAATTCTAAAAAGAAAACAATATTTTACATACATTGTTTTAACTAAATTTTCATACAAAAATTTCAACTTCAATAAAAATCATCAAACGGATGTAAGTGTATTCAATAAATCATCAACAAGTCCTAATAAGTATTTTATTTAATACACTAGGAACAAGTATCATCAATAAGTGTTAAATGTTAATGAAAACAACTTGACATAGTACAATTAATAAAATGTTTCTGTTTGAAATTTAGTATCGTAAGGAGCAGTTTCCTTGCGTGTTGGCAATGCGATGACCAAAAGCCGTTCACTGGATGTATGATACTACTACAGACTTCCAATATGGCTTGTCTTGCCCAACGCTTGATATTGGAATAGTTGGCCAGTTTAGCACAGACCACAACATGGGTGGATATTCCCAACACTCCAGACATTGTCAAGTGGACTGTTTACCCGAGAAACCTATTGCAGAGAGAATAAATAAATACTTTTATTCCACCAATATTCGATATTTTTCCAACTAACCTTTGTCGTCAGTTTTTTTTAAAGATTTTTGATACCCTCGTAAACACCATCCTGTCCCTTGTTTTGATGCAAAACCAAATCAACCTCTGAAGGCAAAACCATGATTGGAAGCGTTCAAGTGTAATCAAGTGTGAAAGGTAGCCAAGATAGGAAAAAAATACCCTGTATTACAAATTTTATTCTTTCCCTATATGTAATATATTTTGTTTGAAATACTTCTCTTAATTGCATTGTTGGCATCTCGTTCGCTAAATTGAGAAGCTAAGTTTTTTTTTTTTTAACTGGCTGAATTCAGAAATAAGCTTCTTTTGTAAGCAGGAAAGAAGATTACTACTCGACTGAACATGGAGTGCAAAAGTAACCTTTTCAAAGAAGATTAATTATATTCTTTGATTGCAGAATTCAAAAACGCGCTGACGTGAACGAACCCGCAAGCTTATTAGTTACACGCCGCTTTTCTATCATAATCTGCATACATAAATCATTTCCAGTGTTTTTACCAAATTTAAGGTTTTAAATTTAATTTTTAACTATCTTGATTAATTTAATATAAAGATTAAGTGCATTAATTGGTAAGTTAAGTTTATCCTGATAAGTTTTGTTGTTGATACAATTTACAGTATTAATAGGCAAACATGTTTCTCGTCCTTTTTTTCTCAGCTTGTGTGCATCGCAGGAAAAATCCGTGCATACCGTTAGAAAGATATAGTCCTGTAGATAAGCAGAATCTCATTCTAATTCACATCGGACTATAGCGCTACTCCCCACAGGATTTCAAAGTTCCAATGTTAATCTTATGGAGGAAGGAGAATTGATTGAATAATTATACAGCTGTTGTAAAACAACTGCTAGAAAAACGGGAAGACTATATTATGTTTCAACTATAAAGTGCTTTTAAACATCTTTGGTTCAGATTAACTGAAATTTTGGTTAAATTTCGATCTGGAGGCGATCTTTAGTTTATAGTATTAGTCTAAAGTCTAAAGGTAATCAGATATTTTGATTTTCGATTGGGTCTTTGAAAGAAAATAATAAACCAAGTGTATAAAAATATTTTTTATTTTTGATCAAATATGGCTGTTTCTTGAAAATGCTTTTTCTAAATTTATTGTTTCTCTTAATCACCATACATTTAAAATCTTGGTACATACCCTGTCAAGCTAAAACTAATCTACTTTTATAATACCATCTCCCTATCACAAAACTGCTTATTGTACTAAATGTGAAATTATTGATGCTTTTAATAGGTCGGGCTCTCGCCTTGAGTACGCAGGTTTGCTGCAGGTCGTTCCTTGACGATCCCATAATGAACGCTGAATGTGATCCAACCCCTTATCATACGAGGGTTGGTCCCCCCCCCCCCCCCCGTGACATCATGATAATTACTACACCTTCATTGGAGTCTGTGTGAGGTTCATTAACTCAATAGTGGATGTAAACTACCCCACAGCTTCAATTTTAATACCAAGCATGTTTTAAACGTAGACTTCAGTCAGCATAACACAGAATTGACACCTAGTTTATGAATTGTAACATTTGCAGAAAAAGGGGATGGTAAATTTAAAATAGTAAATATAATCATAGGCAAAAACATGGAATTGTTATAATTTCAAATGGAAATTATTCTAAAAACAACAACAATAATTTAAATACCATCGAAAGTCCAATACCACTTGGATGAATAGTTAACCAAACATTGATGAGTGTTACTATTTCCAGATTATTTGTGGTAAAAGACAATAGAAAAGTATTTATTGTATTTCTAGGTTATACCAAAAACTAAATTGAATGGTTATTTAGTAGGAACCAAGAAATCAAAATATAATAATATCAACAACAACCAATAACAAAGGTGACGAAGTTGTTGCTTCATCTAATAGAAACTGTCAAAGAGATGTGACGTACTTGTTGAGTTTCCCGTGGTATCCTCTGTAGTTGTCACCTAATGTTAGAGTATTCTTATTTCGGTAGTAAACTATTGGAAGGATAAACATTTAAATAAATAAAAAAGTACCCCATAAAGTGTTTTCTTTCAAAGTTGCTAAATTCTCATTTAAAACCCGCCAAAGAAAATACGAAAGAAATGACCAATTTTTAATAAAAAATAATTCACATACTGTACGCATGAATTTTCAACATATTTCTTACAGAATGTAGGTTTTAAAAAAGAAAATTTTGTTTGCGAGCCAAATTGATACTAGCCTACGGAGATACTTTAATAAACGTCAACAAAGATTGATTGTGTAAACCCTATCAATTATGAGTGTCAAATAACGTAAACATTTTTACGAAAAACTTTAACCATCAATTATTTGTGACTATGATAGATATAAACTATCTAGCTTGATTTAGTAGTGTATCATTATTAATCACATTAAATTAAATAGTCCTATTTAATTTTCAAATCATTCAAATCAAATTAATTCCTTATCATTAGATGTATATTTACTACAAACTTGTCCAATACCACTCACTCACATATCAGATAATCTCCATAACCATGGGGTATAGGGGGTTGAAATTTGGTGTAGACTTTCCACTTTGCTCAAACATGCTCACTAAGAAACGGATTTGCAAAATTACTTTAGGTCTCCGAACCACGGGACGTCAAAATTTCTATCTAATGCCATCCTTATGGCCAATTTTTTATACAAAACCAGGAATCTGAAAAACTATCGTACCTACAATGTTAAAATTTGGCATGGGAATTCTGGGCGTTCTTCTATGCTCATAGGTGCTCCCTAAGAAACAGTTTTGCAAAATTCCTTGAGGGCTCCGCCACACAGGACATAAAAATTCTATCTAATGTTATTTTATTTCCAATTTTTATTACAAATCAAGGAAACGACAAATCTGAAAAACTATGTGACCTACGATGTTAAGATTTGCCATGGGCGTTCTTCTTTGCTCATAGATGCTCACCGAGAAACTGTTTTGCAGAATTCCATCAGGAAATGGGGAACCTACATATAAATAAACCTGTATCTAAGTACAATATTGCAACAGTTGTATACCTCATGTACCTGTTACAACTGTATCCAATCTCATTAAAAATTTACATTATTGTTTAAAATATAAGTAAATGCCAGCTACAAATACTTAATTTGTACAATTTTGTCCCCAATCAGTATATTTATGGCCGAAATGATTGTTTACAATTATTCTGTATAGTATCCAAACTTGTTCAATTTCCAGACTGACGGGTAATGTGGATGATTCTGGGAGTACTTCGGTGTAACAATCCTGTTCCACATTTGATAAAATTTATACAACCCCTGAAAATAAGTTTACAAACTGTTTTGAACCTCCAGCTTTATTAGGTTTTTTTTTTAATTTCCATTTATTGCGTATTTTTGTGTACTTAAAAAAACCACACATTAAACAAATTTGTATTAAACTAGTAAACGTGTTGCTCGAAATCGAGCAATTTATTTTAATACAATACAAAAATGTTACTTTTATCTCTAAATCATTGATGTCCGAACAATCCAATATTGTGAATATCTGCAATCACCAAAACCACACGTATTTACAGCTGATTATTAACAGATGTTTGAAATGCTTTATTCAATCCCAATGTTATTTAAATGGGAAATTTGGAGATTTCAATGGTGGATAACGCTTTTATTTTCCGTCAGATTCTCATCCGTTTTTGGCGGAAACAACTACAGACCAAGCCCTATCCAACGACACCAAAAACTTGAAAATCGGTTGAAAATTGTAGGAGGAGTTCTCAAGACAAAAAACCCTTAGCGTATTAAATAAGTATAGATTTGTATTTGCAATTTGAAATTAAATTTGTAATTGATTGGATGAAATTTTCGCAAACAAAATGTAAAATAAAAAGGTCAAATTGTTTGTGAAAAAATAGCTTCAAAATTACATTTTCCGAAGTCTTTGTTAAATGCAGGTGAGTAAACAAAGAATCGAGTGATTTCAAATTCGAAAAACTTATACGTTGAATCAGTTTCAGAACTGTCAGGTTGTCAGTTATAGATTTTTTTATATTTAAATAAGCAGATCACAGAGTGATTTTGAAACCCTAAATATTAAAAGTTACAAAACTAGAAAAGAAGGGGGCATGAACAAATTGGACATTGACTTCTCTTACTGGGACCTATGACACCTTGATAAACTGGGAACATTACTTAATAGACCAACAGTTAACATTAACACTGTCCAACCTTAACTGTTTTATTAATTTATAAAACCTAAGATAGAATGAGTTTTAATAAAGTATGATAAAAATAAAAATGGAAATAAACTGAATCGGTACTGTAATCCTCTTTTGTAAAAACATTTTCATTACTAATTAAAACAAAGCAGTGAAGAGTAATTACTTAACTTTTGCAAATAAAATATAGGTTGTTCTTTAATGAGATTTGTTTGAGGACGTTTACTTAAATTTAATGTATATTAGCTGTTGCCCGTCACGGCTTCGCCCGACATTGAATTTATTTTATAAATTATAAAATCTCTTTAAAGAGCAACTAAATCTTCTTCCTTAAAAATTATATTAAAACATTGAAGAAGCGTAAGCAGAGCATTGAATTTTGCATAAACTTTTCTTAGTAAGAATGTCAAATTTCAAATCCGTGGGACCTAGAATAATTTTGACGTCCAGTTGTGCGGAGCCCTAAGGACCTCAATAAACTATATTTGCAAAACAGTTTCTTAGTGAATACTTAAGAGTAAAAGGAACGTTCACGTCAAACTTCAACCCCGTATGCCCTAGAGTAATTTTGAAGTCCTGTGGGACGGAGCCCTAAAGAACATAAAAAAGATTTACCTATTTGTTGAACCGTTTCTAAGAGAGTACCATAATATAAAGAAGAAAGTCTTAGTCAAATTTCACCCCGTATGCCCTGGAGTAATTTTAAATTCCAGTGGGGCGGATCCCTAAAGGACTTCAGAAACCATATTTGCAAAACCGTTTTTAGTACCTATGAGCAAAAAGGAACATCCATGAAAAATTCCAACAACGTACGCAATAGAGTAATTTTGAAAGTCCAATGGGCAGATCTTTCAAGGGCTTCAAAAACTACATTTGCAAAACCGTTTCTTAGTATCTATGAGCAAAGAGGAACGTCCATGCCAAATTTCAACCCCGTTGACCCTAGAGTAATTCAGTAGTTCTGTCGGGCGGAGACCTGAAGGTGCTTCCAAGAGTGTTTCTTAGTTATCATGGATGGACGAAGTTGATCTCTCATTCCAAATGTTCCAAATAATTCCCAGAGGTCATCTGGTTTTTCAAATTAGTTTTTATAGATTCATATTGGTAATTGACTATAAGAATAGCATTAAAAATTTTGTAGTTTCTTTGTGGCGGAGCCCTAATGGAATTTTGCAAAACCGTTTCTTAGTGAGCACCTATGAGCAAAGCAGATCGTCCATGTCAAATTTCAACATCGTATGCCATATATTTTTCCATATTCTTTATTTCCTAGATTCGTATAAAAAATTGGAAATAAGAATAACATTAGATATACATTTTTATGTTATGTGTGGCAGAGCCCTGATGGAATTTTGCAAAACCGTTCCCTAGTGAGCATCTATGAGCAAAGAAGAATGCCCATGCCAAATTTTAACATCGTAGGTTTAATAGTTTTTAGATTCGTTGTTGCTTTGATTTGAATAAAAAAAATGGCATTAGATCAAAATTTTGAAGTCCTGTGGGGCGGAGACCTAAAGGGATTTCGCAAAACTGTTTCTTAGTGAGGGTTTTGAGCAAAGTGGAACGCCCATGCAAAATTTGAACTTCTATACCCTAAGGTTGTGGAGATTCTCTGATACATGCTAGAGTGGTTTTTGACAAATATATTGTAGATTAATTGATATAATGAACATATTTACATAATAAATAACTAAGGGCGTAAAAATATTTCTTGTTAAATCAAGCGATCGATATTCAAATCGCATTTTAATTTTAATACTTTAATTTTGTTACATTTTAGCTTCATTAATTGAGTTCTACGAAGCCCAAAGACAGAAAAACTAGGCGGTTTAAAATACTCTGCATAGAATAACTCTGTTTGTTTCTTAGATTTTTCGTTAGAACGTTAGTTAATGTTACTTTTTGAATAAAAAAATAAAAAGGTTTCGAGACTAAATCAATTGACAGTCCCATAGATCTTGGACTTATTTATCAATTATACCGTCCCTAAAACGATAGTTGATTTATTCCTGATTTAAATTCGACTTTCTTCAAAATTGTTATTTAATTTAGCTATAAAAATTTTGAATATTTATTAGAAGTAATTATTTGGGTTAATGAATTTAATATGACAAATATATTATCTCTGTTGTCCATTATTGATTGTATAAAATATTTTACTTGTAAGGTGAAATTTAATCCAGCGTATTTATTAAGTCAATTGATATTTGCAACTTGAGCAAATTTAAATAAAGTTATTTCGACTAAAATATTCGTCATATTACAAATTTTATAATCTATCTATATATATATAATTCCGTAAGCGAATCGGTCCCCACGAAATATCTCGAGTTAGAAGAAAGATAGGGTAACGTATGGTGGCTCATTTTAAAGCTTGAGTGCCAAGGACGCAAGGAAAAATAGCAGAATCATCATAAGTTATCTGTCATCGCCCCAATGGACCTTGAAGTTCCAATGTGGGAAGAAGATTTCTGCATCTACACGTGTGATTAAGCAGATGTTCCAGTGAATATTTGGTTTTATAAACTCAGCTGGCTATTGAGTAGATATTTTGAGTTAAGATAACACTATGGTTATAACTTTTTTAAATTAGCAATGCACTATAAAAAATAAGAACACTAATAGTCATGAATGGATTTTGGATTCACAGGAGATCTAATTTTCTTGACCCCATCTAGATGTCATTAAATAAACAGGAGTGGAATGATTTTTTATGCTGAATGTAATTTATGTTAAAGTTATAATTGTTGGCTTGGACGTGGCATAGTTGATACAATGGTGTCTTTATTCAGTGAATGTTTAGTTATTACGTTATTCATTTTAATAAGCTCTTCTTATTGGAAACTGTTATTAATTTTAAATTAACTTTCTTCAAATATCCAATAAATTAAAATTTTATTTGGTAAGGCCTTTCATATTCAAAGAATACATCATCAGACCATTATCAACTGATACAAAAATAGTAATTTAAAAATATAGTTTACAAAACATATGCTTCTAATATTATGGTACATCTGGAGATTTGTTTGAAAAAAAAATTTATAAGTTATGATAATGTGTACTATAAAAAATTTTTTTGCATATTCATAAATTTAAGTTATTTTATGTTTAGGATGTTTATCAAGGGAGAATTTTGAATTGGTCCATGATCATTGTTTACTATTTTTAGTCTTCGTTTATTAATTTCTAAAGTTTCTTGGGCGTCCAAATATTGATTGTTTTTAACTTCTTTGATAATTTTATTTTCGAAAAAGAGTGTCCGGTATCCAAAGCGTGTCTTGCAATCGCGGATTTTTCTGGACGATTAAATTTCACATGGCTTATATGTTCTTTCAAACGGGTTTCTAATTTTCGACGTGTTTGTCCAACATATAATTTGTCACAGTTATCACATTCCACTTGATATATTCCTGACTTTAATTCTTCATTTATTTTACTTTTTGTGCTTCCAAGAATATTTTTGAGCTTGAATTTTGATGAGAAACCAATGTTGATATTTCCATGTCTTTTAAACGATTTCTGAATTATTCTATTATACGAGGTAAACGTTACTGATCGCCAGTTATCTTCTTTTTTGTTGTTATTGAAAAACGTTGTTCTTGATGTTTTTGCCATTTGTTTTTTCTTTTTGTTTATAATTTGGTCAATCATATTTGTGCTGTATCCATTGAACTGAGCAATATTTTTGATCTTTTTAACTTCTTCCTCGTATCTTTCGTTACTAAGAGGGGTGTTTAGTAGTCTGTGTACTAGACTATTATATGCTGCTCTTTTGTGTGAGTATGGAGCAAATGCATCTTTGGTTATGAAGCGGTTGTTGTTCGTAGGTTTTCTATAGATGTCGAATTCAACTTTGTCATATTTATTTCTAATAACAAGCAGGTCAAGGAATGCCAACGAACCGTTACATTCTAATTCATAAGTGAATTTTATTGACGGATAAAAGGAATTTAGTTGTGAAATGAACTGTTGAAGATCTTCAGTCTGTTTAAAAACAGCGAAAACGTCATCCACATAACGGAGCCAAATTCTAGGAAAATAATTCATTTTGAATTTTGCATTTGTTTCAAAATTACTTAAAAATATATTGGCTAGAAAACATGAGAGGGGGTTCCCCATTGCAGTGCCAAATGTCTGCCGATAATATTTGTCTTGAAATTGAAAAACATTCTGGTTCATACATAAATTAATTAACAGTAAATATTCATCAACAATTTTACTATCAAAATTATTTGACTCTAACCAAGATTTTATAATATCCATTGTAGTGGGTATTGGAACGTTCGGATATAATGATTCCACATCAAAAGAGACCATATATTCACCAGGTTCTATTGCCAAATTTTTAGTTTTATCTATAAAATCATACCTGTCTTTAATGCTAAATGTTTGTGGAAAAGGAATTTCTTGGAGTTGTTTAACCAGCCATTTTGAGAGAAGGTAAGTTGGTGAATCAATGCTTGATACTATTGGACGCATTTTATTTCCTGGTTTGTGTATTTTTGGAAGGCAGTACAATTTTGGAATACTTGGATTTGAAATTGATAAGTGTTTTATCCAATCTATATTAATAACATGCTTGCAATGTTTTAGTGAATTAGACACAGAAATTTTGAAGTTATTTAAAGGATTATGTTTTACTAGTTCATATGGCCCTTCATTGATCATTTTTTCCACTCTTTCAATGTAATCGGCTTTATCAATCATTACTACAGTATTGCTCTTATCAGCCTTCAAATAATATACATCTTTTTCTTTTAGAGTTTTTATTACATTTCTGTCAATCTGGTTTGAGGGTGTTTTATTTTTGTGAACGTTTTTGTTTCGGCTCACTTTCTTAAAATCTGATATTATATCTGACCTTATCGCTGTTTTCACATTGTTAGAAAGTGACTTTAAGTGAGTTTCAACATCTACGAACAATAATTCTTTCTCATTTGACGGTTTTATACTATAGTTTAGACCCTTACTTAAGATGCTGATTTCTTTATCAGAAAAAGTATACGAGGATAAATTTTGAACTAAATTCTCATTATCTGAGTTGATGTTGGTATCAGTAATGGTTGAAACAACCTCGTTTGCCACTTTAAGATTTTCAAATTTTTTATTCAGTTTTTCAACTTTATGTATATTTTTAAAGTTTATACTTTCCAAAATACTTAAGTATTTTTCTTGGAAAAGAATAAATTCTAAAGAGGTCAATTTTTTAGTGATTTGTAAATGTAGTTCGTAAGCTTGTAATTCGAGATTTGCTTGTTTTGAGTAAAGGTACTTGATTTCTAAATTTAACCAATTCACTTTGGCATTGTGTATAACTTGTTCTGTTACGCTGTTTTTAATAGCTATATCAATTTTAATAAAATTTGGAAATATCTTGTTTTGTTTACACTTTTTTAGAAAACAAATGTCAGAAGAAATAAGTCTTACTTTTTGCTTCAGTTGATGTAGTTTGTTGAGCTCACTTGACCTGAGCGTCGATTGATTCATTTTAATAAGCTCTTCTTATTGGAAACTGTTATTAATTTTAAATTAACTTTCTTCAAATATCCAATAAATTAAAATTTTATTTGGTAAGGCCTTTCATATTCAAAGAATACATCATCAGACCATTATCAACTGATACAAAAATAGTAATTTAAAAATATAGTTTACAAAACATATGCTTCTAATATTATGGTACATCTGGAGATTTGTTTGAAAAAAAATTTATAAGTTATGATAATGTGTACTATAAAAAATTTTTGCATATTCATAAATTTAAGTTATTTTATGTTTAGGATGTTTATCAAGGGAGAATTTTGAATTGGTCCATGATCATTGTTTACTATTTGTAGTCTTCGTTTATTAATTTCTAAAGTTTCTTGGGCGTCCAAATATTGATTGTTTTTAACTTCTTTGATTAATTTTATTTTCGAAAAAGAGTGTCCGGTATCCAAAGCGTGTCTTGCAATCGCGGATTTTTCTGGACGATTAAATTTCACATGGCTTATATGTTCTTTCAGCATATATCATATCAGTTCAATGGATACAGCACAAATATGATTGACCAAATTATAAACAAAAAGAAAAAACAAATGGCAAAAACATCAAGAACAACGTTTTTCAATAACAACAAAAAAGAAGATAACTGGCGATCAGTAACGTTTACCTCGTATAATAGAATAATTCAGAAATCGTTTAAAAGACATGGAAATATCAACATTGGTTTCTCATCAAAATTCAAGCTCAAAAATATTCTTGGAAGCACAAAAAGTAAAATAAATGAAGAATTAAAGTCAGGAATATATCAAGTGGAATGTGATAACTGTGACAAATTATATGTTGGACAAACACGTCGAAAATTAGAAACCCGTTTGAAAGAACATATAAGCCATGTGAAATTTAATCGTCCAGAAAAATCCGCGATTGCAAGACACGCTTTGGATACCGGACACTCTTTTTCGAAAATAAAATTAATCAAAGAAGTTAAAAACAATCAATATTTGGACGCCCAAGAAACTTTAGAAATTAATAAACGAAGACTACAAATAGTAAACAATGATCATGGACCAATTCAAAATTCTCCCTTGATAAACATCCTAAACATAAAATAACTTAAATTTATGAATATGCAAAAATTTTTTATAGTACACATTATCATAACTTATAAATTTTTTTTCAAACAAATCTCCAGATGTACCATAATATTAGAAGCATATGTTTTGTAAACTATATTTTTAAATTACTATTTTTGTATCAGTTGATAATGGTCTGATGATGTATTCTTTGAATATGAAAGGCCTTACCAAATAAAATTTTAATTTATTGGATATTTGAAGAAAGTTAATTTAAAATTAATAACAGTTTCCAATAAGAAGAGCTTATTAAAATGAATCAATCGACGCTCAGGTCAAGTGAGCTCAACAAACTACATCAACTGAAGCAAAAAGTAAGACTTATTTCTTCTGACATTTGTTTTCTAAAAAAGTGTAAACAAAACAAGATATTTCCAAATTTTATTAAAATTGATATAGCTATTAAAAACAGCGTAACAGAACAAGTTATACACAATGCCAAAGTGAATTGGTTAAATTTAGAAATCAAGTACCTTTACTCAAAACAAGCAAATCTCGAATTACAAGCTTACGAACTACATTTACAAATCACTAAAAAATTGACCTCTTTAGAATTTATTCTTTTCCAAGAAAAATACTTAAGTATTTTGGAAAGTATAAACTTTAAAAATATACATAAAGTTGAAAAACTGAATAAAAAAATTGAAAATCTTAAAGTGGCAAACGAGGTTGTTTCAACCATTACTGATACCAACATCAACTCAGATAATGAGAATTTAGTTCAAAATTTATCCTCGTATACTTTTTCTGATAAAGAAATCAGCATCTTAAGTAAGGGTCTAAACTATAGTATAAAACCGTCAAATGAGAAAGAATTATTGTTCGTAGATGTTGAAACTCACTTAAAGTCACTTTCTAACAATGTGAAAACAGCGATAAGGTCAGATATAATATCAGATTTTAAGAAAGTGAGCCGAAACAAAAACGTTCACAAAAATAAAACACCCTCAAACCAGATTGACAGAAATGTAATAAAAACTCTAAAAGAAAAAGATGTATATTATTTGAAGGCTGATAAGAGCAATACTGTAGTAATGATTGATAAAGCCGATTACATTGAAAGAGTGGAAAAAATGATCAATGAAGGGCCATATGAACTAGTAAAACATAATCCTTTAAATAACTTCAAAATTTCTGTGTCTAATTCACTAAAACATTGCAAGCATGTTATTAATATAGATTGGATAAAACACTTATCAATTTCAAATCCAAGTATTCCAAAATTGTACTGCCTTCCAAAAATACACAAACCAGGAAATAAAATGCGTCCAATAGTATCAAGCATTGATTCACCAACTTACCTTCTCTCAAAATGGCTGGTTAAACAACTCCAAGAAATTCCTTTTCCACAAACATTTAGCATTAAAGACAGGTATGATTTTATAGATAAAACTAAAAATTTGGCAATAGAACCTGGTGAATATATGGTCTCTTTTGATGTGGAATCATTATATCCGAACGTTCCAATACCCACTACAATGGATATTATAAAATCTTGGTTAGAGTCAAATAATTTTGATAGTAAAATTGTTGATGAATATTTACTGTTAATTAATTTATGTATGAACCAGAATGTTTTTCAATTTCAAGACAAATATTATCGGCAGACATTTGGCACTGCAATGGGGAACCCCCTCTCATGTTTTCTAGCCAATATATTTTTAAGTAATTTTGAAACAAATGCAAAATTCAAAATGAATTATTTTCCTAGAATTTGGCTCCGTTATGTGGATGACGTTTTCGCTGTTTTTAAACAGACTGAAGATCTTCAACAGTTCATTTCACAACTAAATTCCTTTTATCCGTCAATAAAATTCACTTATGAATTAGAATGTAACGGTTCGTTGGCATTCCTTGACCTGCTTGTTATTAGAAATAAATATGACAAAGTTGAATTCGACATCTATAGAAAACCTACGAACAACAACCGCTTCATAACCAAAGATGCATTTGCTCCATACTCACACAAAAGAGCAGCATATAATAGTCTAGTACACAGACTACTAAACACCCCTCTTAGTAACGAAAGATACGAGGAAGAAGTTAAAAAGATCAAAAATATTGCTCAGTTCAATGGATACAGCACAAATATGATTGACCAAATTATAAACAAAAAGAAAAAACAAATGGCAAAAACATCAAGAACAACGTTTTTCAATAACAACAAAAAAGAAGATAACTGGCGATCAGTAACGTTTACCTCGTATAATAGAATAATTCAGAAATCGTTTAAAAGACATGGAAATATCAACATTGGTTTCTCATCAAAATTCAAGCTCAAAAATATTCTTGGAAGCACAAAAAGTAAAATAAATGAAGAATTAAAGTCAGGAATATATCAAGTGGAATGTGATAACTATGACAAATTATATGTTGGACAAACACGTCGAAAATTAGAAACCCGTTTGAAAGAACATATAAGCCATGTGAAATTTAATCGTCCAGAAAAATCCGCGATTGCAAGACACGCTTTGGATACCGGACACTCTTTTTCGAAAATAAAATTAATCAAAGAAGTTAAAAACAATCAATATTTGGACGCCCAAGAAACTTTAGAAATTAATAAACGAAGACTACAAATAGTAAACAATGATCATGGACCAATTCAAAATTCTCCCTTGATAAACATCCTAAACATAAAATAACTTAAATTTATGAATATGCAAAAATTTTTTATAGTACACATTATCATAACTTATAAATTTTTTTTTCAAACAAATCTCCAGATGTACCATAATATTAGAAGCATATGTTTTGTAAACTATATTTTTAAATTACTATTTTTGTATCAGTTGATAATGGTCTGATGATGTATTCTTTGAATATGAAAGGCCTTACCAAATAAAATTTTAATTTATTGGATATTTGAAGAAAGTTAATTTAAAATTAATAATTACGTTATTGCTTTATATATTTCCTATTAAGTAGGTAGAGTTGAAGAGTTGAATCGCTTTGTGTTTGTTTATTTCCGACTGAATTAGTTTATGTAAACTACAAACATTAGATAACCTCCGTATGAGGATTGTTTTGTTTTGGTTTTATCAATTCTCTGCTTCTTTCTTTACGTAGGTCGTAGGGAAACAATAGACTCCTGTAAATTCATAAAGACGGGGAGCTTTTCATGCAAATGATAGTGTGCGAAAACTAACAATATCAACCAGTGTTCTACTTTATTGACGAAAAGACAAAATAGACTAAAATCAAAATATGATAGACGTCGGTAGCATGAAGGCAAGGAGGCAAGGGGGCATGTGGGCATGGGGAGACATGGGGGAAACAGGGGGCATCGCTGGGGGCATAGGAGGGCACGGAAGTACAGGGAAGGACGGTGGGGATGGCAGCACGGGACCGTGAGGAGCACAGTGGGTTCAGGGATATGGGGACCCGAAGGTTTGTTGTTGGTGGCACTGGAGACAAGGGGCTTGAGGGACACTTTGGAGGCATGGGTAACATAGGGGCACAGGGAGGAAAAGCAAGCATGATGACACGAGAGCATTGAGGGTACGGGGGTGCAGGGGCATACGGGGAACTCTGGGGAGGCATGGGGATGCACTGGGGCACGTGGAGGCGGGGGGTGCGGGGGCACAAGGAGCACTAGGGGCGTCAATGACAAAAGGGGTAGATGGCATGGGGGGCACGGAAACAGAGGGGCCCGGGGGCACGTGGCGGCTTGAATTTGGGAAGGCACAATGGGCTCTATGGGCGTCAGTGGCACGAGGAATGGGGGGCAGATGGGCATTGGAGCACGGGGGAGGCTTTCCGAACATAGAGGGCATGGGGACCAAGGGGAAGAAGGGTAGGCATGTGGGCACGGAAGTACCGTGGGTGCTGGGGCATACGGGCAAGAGGATTGTTAGAAGTACTGGGTTAGAGGGACATGGCTATATAGAGGGCACGGGGAGGAATGGTCGGCATGGGGGCACAGGGGTACGGGGGCATGGTAATGGGGGCACAAGGGGTACTAGAGACCTCGGTGGCACAGAAGGTGGTTGGGCATGGGGGGGCATTGGAGAGGAATGATGAACATAGAGTGCACAGGGGCCACGGGGAAGAATGGCGGGCATGTGAGCATGGGAGAATGGGGGGCCTAGAGGCAGGAGTGGCAAGGGGGTACGGGGGCATGGGGGGTACTCAGGCCCTGGGGCCATAGAGGGTACAGGAAACACGGGTCATGAGAGGTGAACGGGGACACAGGGAGGCATGGGATCACAGCGAGCGTGAGGGAATGGGGGGCACATGGGTCAGAGTGAAGGATTGTACAGTATAACTTATCACGGACATGTTTAAGGTTAAAACTATTTTTACCGGGCTCGGTAGTATAATAGTGCAATAATATTTCTTTTTTTCACAAAATAGACTACTGTATTTTAATACACGGGAAATTTATTGGCAAATTACTGGATTTATACTGCCAAAAAGTTTTGTTAAAATTATGAAATATTTTAATAGAAAACCCAAACGTGTAAATTCACCCAACAACTTGAGAAAAAACAGTACTGCAAGGAGGTGATAAATTGAAACTTATTTTAGGAGACAACATCACCATTTTGATTATTAGGGCATTCGCCCCTACATGCCACTAGTATTTTGTATAAAGATTCATAACAACTAAGATTATATACACAGTGTAACACATTCATATAGAACATAAACTAACATACTTACCCTTTTTGATGGTGTATTTGTAACTGATTTGAGGAATTTACTGTATGATAAAGTTTAAATTATTTTGTGATTATTTACCAACCTTTAAAGTGTGTAAGGGCCTGGAGGTGAAACAGCAGACGGTCTGGAAAAGCACCAGGCTTCCACCACAAGTTCTTCTCGAGGGGAGGATGAGGGGCTGCGAAGCAGAGGACGTCCGTACAGGTCTCCTCTGTAGTGGTCCTTGGGGGGTCGCTGTTTCCAACTGTAGAGAAGATACTGGAGAAGGATCTGATTTCAGAAGGATGTTGTGAGCGGAGAGTCAGCTGTGAGTCGCCTCGTTGGACACCTAGTGGTGTTCGGTCCACCCACGAGGGGTGAACAAATACTTCCTCTAAGGTGTAGGGGCCTTAAGTCTCGATAACCGTACCAAAAAACCCCACCCCCCTTAGGGTATCGGTCAGTGCACTTAGGCCCAACTATCCTATTAACATGTCGCGGTAACAGGGGTACGATAAAGGGACAGGGAGACAAGGTGGCCAGAAATGTTATGATTTACGGATAAAGTCAGATAATGAATAATGGGATAGTGTCGTATATGTAAGGAAGGTTATAATTGCAATGAGGATTTGAAAAGTTAACAAATGGAATCTTGAAGATAAAGTAATTATAATATATCGAGGAAAAGGAGTGGAGGAATGGTGGCTGGAAAACTTTAATTTGTCTATGATTTGGATGGGGACTGGAATAGTTCATTTAACAGAGCTCCTTCTTTAAGAGCCATAACATTCAACGACTTTTAAAGAAGTCCTGAAAAATGAACTTTTACGAAAAGTAAAGATATTTAACGGGAATAGGATAGGTCATCTAACAGAACCCCTCTCTCAGAGCCATAGGCATTAAATGACTCTTAGAGCCATAACATTTAATGACTGGGGAATAGTCCTGAAAGATGACCTTTTGGACCACCTTGGTGTGGGGGCAATGTTATGTGAAAATAAAACGGGTTGAGAGATGGTTGGGGGCTAATGTATGATAAATTGCAAATTGCCATTTTCCAGAAGATCATCTGCAACAAAATAGAGAACCAAACACATAAGGATATTTGATTCTGAAACCATCGTAATACGAGTTGTACATAGGCTAATTATTTTCATTCAATTGGATACCACGGTTGTCATAACTTTAGGGTAAATATTTCAAAATAATATTTTTTTTAATTTCAGTAACATTTTGTTTGATGTGCACTATATAAGGTCTGAGTTAATTATCTAGGTAGAAAGGCAAATAAACAGCTATTTACGACTCAGGTACACTGAATATAAAAAATAGTAAGAGAAGAAGAATTACTTTGTGCATAACGAAATGCATACAAATAATGTCAAGTTCAGTAATTTAAATACTGATAACAATTTTCAATAATTATTTGTTAGTAAGCCATAGGCAGACTTCAATAATGTAAATTTACAAAAGCGCTTTTTTATTCTAAAAACACGGTTTAAACTGAAATTATTTCAAGTTGGTTGCATGATATAAAAACTTCCAATGTCAATACAGTATAACTTTACCACTTTTTACCCAAAAATAATTGCATAGAGGCTAGCCAACTAAAAAAAAATCAGAGTTTTGCGATCTTCAAAGAACACATTGTTTAAATTGTAGCCTTAATGCTAGTAAAATAAATTTAAGTTTATTTACCCGGGATATTACTTCAACATCCACTGACGATGTCTTTCATGGTACGAACTATTTCTAATACTAAGCATGTGTTACACTGTCTGTATATAATCTAGGTTACATGGGCGATATATTAAGAAAGTAAATTATTATAATTATACCAAAGTATAATATTTTGATATTATACCAATCGATTAAAAACATGTTTATACTATTCGACTTAACAGCTGAATCAAGAATTTATCATAAAAAATAGATTTAAAACTACTAGTAATGAGATAATATTATAAACTGAAACACAAGGATAGCCTAAAATCTATCTTGGGGTCTTAGTTAATACTAGGTTTATGAATAGAGGTTAAATGAAAGTAAATTGAAAAGATATCGGAAAAATCAATAGCGAGATCTTTTGAAATGCCTGGTGTTGGCTTATGTTCCTCAAAAGGAATTGATCATAGAATTACAAAGATACTTACTAAAATTTTCTGAGCAAAACAGAGTCCATAACCAAGCTAAATATTCTCTGTAAGTTGACCTTTTGCATAATACCTTGGTATTATGATTACAATTGGTCAGTTATATGTTACATATGGGTGCTGGTTGGAAAAATACTTTTGTCTGCCGCTTAATCCAATCATTGTCGATTAAGTTTTGTAATTTTTATTATTCCCAATTATCTCAGTTCCGGCTTTGAATCTAAGTGTATATTTCAAAATTGTAACTTTGTTCGCATATTTACCATTACTAGAGATCGCCTCCTGATTGAAATCCGATCAAAATTTCATTTTATCTGCACCCAAGAAGTTTATAAATATCTTATAAAGGAAATATCTGTTCTTCCTGATTTGCTAGCATTTGTTATTACAAGATTCAATCAATTATCCTTCTCATTATCCTTAACATTGAAACTTTGAAAGCCTGTAGGCAGTAGCCCTGGGGTCCGATATGAAGTATAATGGAAACTTCATGCATCATTTAATGGAAAATTCTGTCATCTACAGGACCTTTCTAACGGTATGCACGGATTTCTCCTACGATGCGCATAAGCTGAGAAAAAATGAGGAAAAGAAATATGCTTGCGTATTAATATATAGATAAGAGTGTCTAACAAAATTTGTTAGCCGTTTGTGTCCAAACGCATTTCATTGATTTAACTTAAATGAAAAGAAATGTTCATTATGTTGATCCAAACTTTGTGAAAATTTGGCTGCTGTCAGTGCTTCAATTGGAATTTTACCCCACTCTTAGGCAACTTTTTGGTTTAAAGTTAACATTTTACAAAAAGAAAAGTTTTATATGAGTATCTCGAATTTCCCATGAAATTAAGTTATTAAATTTTATATTTTAAAATTCAGAATCCTTGTCATTTAGGTGCCTTGTTACCTTCTTTTACATCTGGCACTAGTAGAGGTACGAGTAAATTCACTCAAAACTGGGAACATACTATTATCGTGCCTTTAAGGTGTAAAGGCCTAATATAGTTTATGTCCTGATAAATAAATAGTTTTACAATAGAACAAGAACAAACAAAAATATATTACCGGTAGTACTACCTTGTAAAATCTAATATTGCTACTCACGAACAGAAGAGAAGTCTCGTTGAATATTATTTACGCTTGAAAATAAATTTGTTAGTTTCAAAAATCTTGTTCTGTTACTAGGCAATTTAATTAACAATGAAATTAAAAATTACTCAAAAAGGTGGCATGATTTAAAGTTATTAATTTCTTTTTTCAAAATCGACCTCAGTTTCCATGGGAACCGTGGGGGTGAACACCATCACGTTTGCTTTATAAACCAACCTTGTAACCCATGTTCAGCTCTTTTATAAATTTAATATGACTAAAAATTGAACACACCTTTGAACTGAACCGTAGCCGAAGCACATATTTATAACCAGCCTCGCCTAGTTATTTAAAAGACGTAGATATATCTTAGTCCTACAATACCCCTGTTGCAGCAAAATTGCATCCTAATAGCAGGACTGCGAGTAGTGATCAAGAAAATGGGTAAACACAGTAGAAGAAACGGTTCAATTTATCACTTTCTATACAACGACGCAACCAGGGCGCACTTTAAGACGAAAATGAATGAAGGGTCAGTGTAGACTGGGTGTGATGCCTTGAGTAAAACCAATATTACCTAAACAAGTAAAACTTTCCAAATCATACACATGGGGGTAAATGTTACAGGCTTTCTATATATGTGGTTGGAAGTGGTTGGATTCGGCTTATTAATGTAATTATAGATACGGCACACACAATGGGGAATGGTCCACTTGAAGTCAAAATGGAATCTTAGGCCAAATCACTTTTTATATGTGTACGTCAAAATTAGCGGTTTCACTTGGAAAAGAAAAATGCCTACTCTCCGTGGTATCCTCAGGTAATTTTAGATAAATATCAATAAAAATAAATTAGTTTTCAATTACCTCCGGATCCAGTAGTTTTTTCAGCCAACTTTACTAGACTGCTATTGTATAAGACAAGAAATTTAATTCATCAAATATTCCTAATTAAAAACTCGACATGGTAGTGTTGAAAGAAGATTTCCCTTTCTGAAGTCATAAAAAAATTAAATCCATCCTTTGCCTTTCAATTAATTATTTCATTCCAATTGTAAAGTAAATTAATGAACATCAAAACTATAATTAATATCAGAGAGTCAATTAATATTTTAACTCTGTTTCAGGATTTTTCAATGGATCATTTATTAAGACAATGGCCTTAGTTTTTTCTCGTTATTACTTATGGCAACTTTCATTTGTACTATTACTTACATTTGTACTATAAGTACATTTGCACTTTAAGAAGATAATTTTTTTCCTCCACAATCTGACCTTAAATAAAAAAATACTTATCAAACTCATTAATGTATATATAACTCTTATATATATATATATAAGCCTAAGATTAATTTTTTTAACTTGTGTAAAAAAAGTTAAGAGGAGTAGAAATAAATTGATGTTCCCAAATATTTTGCTCAAGCTGATTCAGTCTAATGCAAATTTGATGAGATAAAACTGAATTATATTGAACCGGCTCGAAATTGAATTCTTATCATCATCTCCTTTTTCTATATTCTTAAATTTCACAATAGGATTATATTTTAATTACGTGTAACGAAGCTTAAACCATGTATAGTGATAAGAATCGCTAGCATTTTTACCTGAGATGTGTAATATTCTCAACAAAAAACTACAAAACAATATTACTAATATTTTCAATGACGATGTTTATAAATGCCAATTATCTCCTTTTAAGAGATTTTAATTGCATTTTTTCACGAAAATAACATACTTTTAAGAAATGTTCAACAACAGTGCTTAACTGTGCTCTTACAAATATAAAAATGGAAAATTAGTGTTAATTACATTTTATTTAAACAAAAAAGTGAAAGTGAATTTATAAAGAAGCAGAAACATTTTACTATCATTGTAATTTTTTCACCTGCTGAAAAATAAATATTTAAGTACTCAATGTTCTACCTGTTCACAATCTAGGGCTCAGGTAACTAATCCAGTTTGGAACTTTGACTCCTTTTTTATTCGGTAAATTGAACTTGGGACTTTTTAATGAAACTCCGCGCCGGGCCGTCCAGATTATTAAAGTCTACGGAGAGAAACTACGGCGAGAGCAGTAGGTTACTTCACTCACTTTGGGATTCATAATTTTAATTCAAACATTCAGAAAAACTACTATACATTTAAAATATATAGGCTACATCTTTATATCTATAAAGGCAAAGCCCTCACTCACTCACTGACTCACTCATCACTAATTCTCCAACATCCCGACTAGCTAGAGTGCTGAAATTTGGTATACTCATTCTTTAGGCTCAAAATAGGAACGTCTGACTATTTTCATATTAATATTCACAAAGGGCTACATCCTAGACGTCCTCAAAGTTACCATGTTATTCTTATGGAAGCAACATTTTTGTATTCTAACATATGATTATGGAAATTGAATTAGGTTTGTTTACATCTGCCACATGATGATTCATTCTAGAAAATACTTATAAGCATAGAAGTTACCAGGGGTGAGATATAATTTTTATTTATTTTTGTCATTGTCAAGATTAGAGTGATGTACTATTACTTTTAGTGTGGTGTACTTTGGTTGTATTAAGTGCAGTTTCCTTTATTTCGTATTTTATTACTATATACTTTTAGCGAATTTCCCTATAGGGAATACGCTATTTTACTATTCATAGGTACTAACAAACGGTTTGCAAATATATTTTTTAAGCACTTAAGGGCTCTGCCACACTGGATTTCAAATTACTTTAGGGCATTCGCGGGGTTGAAATTTTTGACGTTCCTCTTTGCTCACTAAGAAACTGTTTTAACATTATAGTTTTTGAAATTGTTTAGGGCTCTACCTCAAAGAAGCTGACAATTACTGTATAGCCTACATGTTGAAATTTGACAAGGACAATTCTTTAGCTCATAGGTACTATCTATCTAATCTAAGAAACGTTTTGCAAATATAGTTTTGAAGCCCTTTAGGCTCGTCCCACTGGACTTTCAAATTACTCTAGGGCCCACGGGGTTGAAATATGATGGAGGATTCCCACTGCTCATGGGTACTCACTAAGAAAAGGGTTTGCAAATATAGTTTTTAAAGCACTTTAGGGCTCTACCCCACTGGATTTCAAAATTACATTAGGGCCTTCGCGGGGTTGAAATTTGACATGGACATTCCTCTTTGCTCATGGGTGCTTACTAAGAAACGGTTTTGCAAATATTGTTTTCGAAGTTCTTTAGGGCTCTGCCCAACAGGACTTCAAAAACATTTTAGGGTCTCCGGGGTTGAAATTTGACATGGACCAACCCCATAGCTCATAGATAGGTTACTAAGAAAAGGTTTTTCAATATATTATTTTGAAATTCTTTAGAGCTCCATCAAACAAGTCTTGAAAATTACTCTGGGCCTGCGGGGTTGAAAGTTGACATGGACGGTCCTCTTTGCTCATAGTTGCTCACTAAGAAACAATTTAGCAAATTTACTTTAGGGCTCCACCCCACAGAACCTCAAAATTACCATATATGCTAAGGGATTAAAGTCTAACGTGGTTGCTCCATTTTACAAATAGGTGTTCACTTAGAAACGGTTTGCAAATATAGTTTTGAAGTTCTTTAGGGCTCCGCCCCTAGGACTTCAAATTAATCCAGGGGCTTCCCCCCATAAATCCTCAAAATTACCATAAATCCTACGGTGTTGAAATTTAATGGTTATGTTCCGTTTTGCTAATAGGTGTTTACTAAGAAACAGTTTTAGAAATATAGCTTTTTAATTCCTTTAGGGCTCCGCCTACATTATTTTGAAATGACTGTAGGACCTAAGGGGTTAAAATTTGACATTGTTGTTCTTTTTAGCGAATTTCCCATAGGGAATAAGCTATTACCGTAGGTCTCATGGTAAGACCTAAGCCCGGGACCATGTTACTTTTCGTTTTGAGGTGCCCAGAGACAAAAAATAATAGTCATTAAAATTTATATATATATATATATATGTATATATATATATGTATATATATATGTATATATATATGTATATATATATAAATATAAGTATATATGTGTCCCTAGACACGATAACTCTCGTAAAAATGGTCCGATCGACACCAAATTTGGTAGAGATGTGTAATCCTACGTTTATTCAGATGAGTTCGAAAACCAGACATATCGACCTACCGGAAGGGGTAGTTTTGGGGGGTTTTGTACCCCAAAAATGGGTTTTTGCATTTTTCATATGTAAATTTAAATAATTTAAATTTTTATTTTGACCATGGGATTTAGCTAAAAAAACACACAATTTAGTATTTTGAGAGCTTTGCTCTATCTCATTGGTTACTGAGATATTACAAAGTCTAAAGACAGTACATTGTCTTTTGGGGCTCCAATGTTAATCTTATGGAGAATAAGGGTTTGTTAATATTTCACTTATTAACCAATATTTTTGGATGAAACTTGGTATTTAGCTTCATTTGGTTGAGATTCATCCATTTAAGGTAAAAAATCTTGGTTTTTGTACTTATCATGGCAGCAAACCTGCATACTCTTTTCCCATGTTAATCATATGGAGAATAGGCAAAACTCTTTTATTTATGGACAGATATTGATGAAACTTACTATATGGCTTAATATGGTCGAAATAAATTTTTTCTATGCTAAAAACCTACTTTTAGTGTCCCCCATGGCAGCATACCTGCATACTCTTTCCCTATATTTATCTTAAGGAGAATAGACATTTATTTTCCTATTTATGAGCACGTGATGAAATTTTGTTTACAAGTTTAGCTGGTCAAAAATTAATATTACAAATTTGGAAATTCGCTGAGTACGCAGGTCTGCTGCGACGGGGGGTATTTGCTTAATGGTTCTCATTAAGAAAATGTTTTGTAAAATCCTTCAGAGCTCAACACACAGTACTTTGTTGTTTCAATGTCATTCTTAAGGAAGAAGATTTTTTTGCTCTTTAAAGATTTTATTACCTAAACATAAATTCAATCACGGGCGAAGCCGTGACGGGAAACAGCTAGTAATATATAAATTGATACATTTTTTGTTGTAATAAAACCCTTTCAGTGCCTGTCGCCATTGCCCTATATGCCAGTGTGGTGGGTGATATAAGCCAGCAGGTCTCATTGCCGCACGCATAGGCTAGAAAAAGGCAACCGCTCATGCTAAGACACTCGTGTAAAGGTGTCTTCTGGGTTAAAACTAGGTAACTATGGCTTTTGAGGTCAGAGTTCCATCACTAAGCTACCACTCCGGTATTATTTTTGAGCTTCAAAAGGCCAAAAAAATTAGCATAATATCAAATTTTTTAAAGCCAGAGAGATAACTGCATAGTCAGTTAGTCTTGCAGTACATTAACCAAAGGTTCATATTAATATAAATGCATATTAAGTATATTATTCTTTTTTTACGAAAGCTTATTGATGACCAGAATTAGCAAAGAGAGTATATGGTGAAATGTTTAGCTTCTTATTAAGTTATTGAGTATTCCGATCCAGGGTTACCAATGTTGGGTCACGTAAAACTAGAAAACATAAATCTTTATTGGGATCATATAAGCTGAGTACTAAGCCATAAAAAGGAATACTTCATGGTCTACTCTTAAAATTGTTATCCTAGCAGTAAGTGAGTATTTCATGATCCAATTTTTCATATAGTAACTAATAGCAACTTTTATAAGACCTTGAATAAGGGTCATTCGCGGTTCTTCATAATTGATGATATGTTTGTTTATGTGAACATGTGTGGACATAGGAGATGCGAAAATAACCACTTCATAAAGAAATAAATAAAAGTAAATAAAAATATAAAACATCACACCTTGTTTCTACCATTTGAAATATAATTCAACTATACAGATTCTATCAAAAAATTATAAATTATTAATTCAAATATTATATAATAAAAGAGTGCATTTAATGGTCTAGAGAGAAAACTACAGAACGGATCGTGGTCGTTTTGGTGTCTATGGATTTCTTATCGTCCCTATATGATAGGAAAAATATGGAATCCCTTCGAAATGCTTTATAACTTAGTAAAATATAAATTATACCTTATTTAGACCAATCTAAGACGTAAATTTGTCGATTTGTTTACTGTTCCAGGTGATCCAAATCTTGCAATTAAATTTTATACCACTGCTGATTTACAAGGTAGTTTTTGTAAACAAAACAGACAACTTTAATTCTCATTGACAGATAACAAATGAAATAAGACACTAAGGCTGCAGTTATTTTTAAAGCAGTAAAATAAATGTTTTTCAGCTGGTGCTTGAACAAAATTTGGTTAATACTATAAAGAATGTTTACCTATTATAGCCTAGATGATTGAATTTATGTATTTATTTAGACTTATAAGTTATATTAATACTTGTTTACATAAATGTTTTATATCTTAACCATCAACCAAAGAGGTTTATATTTTGAAAAATAAACAAAAACATACGTTAATCTGTTGATTTTAAATACTCACCATAGTATTTTAATACTTTTATTTTTGTTATGTAAGTACATAATTTAGATTCTTAAATGGTAATGTAGGCTTATGCTTCTACACGTTTAACAATTAGTTTTTTCTCACTGATATAAAAAAATGAAGTACAAAAATGTAAAGACGCAGAACTATGAACTGTGAATAAGCAAGTAATGAAATATACAAGAAGGTCTGGAATACATACCATGAATAAATACCCCCGTCGCAGCAGACCTGCGTACTCAGCGAATTTCCAATGGAATTTCAGATTATTTACTTTCCCCATAAAAACACCATAGGATCGAGTATGTAGGTTTGCTACCATGGGGTGTTGTTAGAAAATCTAAGTTAATCAATAATTGGTGAATGTAAACACAAAATTGTATCAAGCTATGGCAATTTTTTATTTTCCCCATAAACCCCATGGGGGTGAGTATGTAGGTTTGCCGCCATATGGGTTTTCAAAGCAAGAGTAAGTTAAACCCTATCTAGATAATGTACATACCAAATTTGATTAAGTTATGTCAATAAATAAGCAAGGTATAGGGTTTTCTTGATTTTTTTCTTGATTTCCCATAAGGATAACATGGAAAATATATTTTTGGATTTTCCCCGTAACCAGTTATGCTAAGATAAAAACTCAAAATACCAAATTGTTTATTTTTTTGAGCTCTTTTAAATGGTTTTAGTTAAAATTGATAAATTTAGAAAAATGAGGTCCAAAAATGCCAAAAACCCATTTTTGACCCCTTTGAAACCCCGTAAAACCTCGTTCCCATAACCCGATCACGCTGGTTCGCGAACTCATGAAAATAGACCTGGTCTTACACCTTCATACCAAATTTCATCAAAATCGGAGGTCGCTGTCAAAAGTTATCAGTACCACGGACACACACACACATATATATATATATATATATATATATATATATATATATATATATATATATATATATATATATATATATATATATATATATATATATATATATATATATATATATATATATATATATATATATGAAAATGAACGAATGGTGTTTTTGGCTTCTGGGGACCTTAAAACAAAAAAGTATCATGCTACTACCGTAATAGCGTATTCCCTATAGGGAAATTCGCTAAAAGGATATGGAAATAAAGTGCAAACAAAAGACGAAGAAAAAACATTTTAAATAGTGTTTTAATGACTGTAAAAACCTACTATATGATTGATGGACTTCTACCATTACATGATAAACTCAAGTCAGAACTTGAAAGCAAGGTTCAATTAGATTTCATAAGTCCTTTGTGGAAGAGCTCAGGGTCTGGTGCTCAGCGATGGTGGTAGTACCAATACCAAATGGGGACGTTAGACTCTGCGTGGATCTACAAACTTAATGTAAGGAGGCAAAAGTGATTATTGCCAGAGATTGAAGAAACACATGGTCAGATTGATAAATCTGGGTGTTTAGCAAATTAAATACAAAATCCAGACTCTGGAAATTAAATTGGACCCTGAGGCAGCGAAATTAACTATACCAATAAATGGTAAAACAACTGGAATGGAAGAAGTGGAAATATGGTCGAAAAACATTATTATATTGGTTTTTTTCAATAGATAAATAAATTAGGCCTATTGTATTTTAAAATCATTTTATAGTAAACTATATATTAACTTATAAACCATTATTGTTATATAACTATATATTGGTCACATTGCTAAAGAAATAATTTAAGTAGGCCTATGTTGTCAGGAGTAAATTGTGTTTATGTATTAACAGGCATTCAGCTATGTTATGAATAATGTTTCGTAAATTTTGTCACCATTCAGACTTGTAAATCATCAGGTGCATGAATAATCATCATAAAAATTACCCGTCATTTTTGACGGGCCATTTGCTAGTATTCCATATGTTTGAGTAAAAAAACTTGTTTACTTGACTTAAGACTATTGTTTGGAATTTCTCTTGGATTAATTTACAAAATTGTACAATAAAAATCATAATAGAACTAAATATTATTTAATCATTAAGTTCATTCAACATGTTTAGTAAAAATCTAAAAGTTTTCAAACACACTCATTGATTAAGTTTTAGCCAGAGCCTTTTTTACATACGACACTAGAAAATACTTTCTCCTTCTACAAAATTCATCAAAATGAAAAGTTTACATTGATACATATGATAATCATGTAAAATCGTTTCAACTTACAGCAGGCGTTTATGTTTGTTTTTGAACTATTTTTTTTTTTTCTTGAATTCAATATCTCTTAAAAATTAAGGAAACAGTACTAGAAGAAGGGACAGCTGCACTTAGTGAAGACAGTAGCACATAACTTCTTTGGAACTTTCACTCAGTGCCCTTTCAAAGTTTTGCTTTGTTTGTCAGAGTACCTCTGTAAGTAAAATTTTAATATCCTTTGTTAAATCTTTTATCAAGACCAAAGCTTCAATTAATCAGGATAAAGTTAGCATTTAAAATGAGTGTTATAAGCTTATATAGATTTATATGATTTGTTCTATATTTACTGTCGATTTACTAATAAATATCAATCAGCGTTTTTATTTATAGTATTGGTCTAGTGGAATAAGTGAGACGATTATTTTATTTACAATGATTGAATTTACTGTTGTGAAGTTTTAAAGGAAAATCTATTATATGAATCGCAATCTTGATATATGTCTGAAGGTAGATAAGATCTTTATTACTTTAAAGCTCTTGAAACAATTATTTTAAATGAAAATATTGTTGTAACTTAAGGCTTTTATTGGAATATTGTGTCTTCTTAGTGAAAAATTTATATCCATTACGAATCAACAATCACATCTTAAATAACTTAAAATACAACAAATAAATTTTCTTTTAAAAAAGTCTTTTTTAAATCTAGGTTATAGTCGTTTACGATCGTAGACAAAATCCAAAATTGATACGTAGCAACTTACTGATGTTGTAAACAACTTTAAACACCATTTATCTTATATAATAAAAGAGTGCATTTAAGGGCCTAGAGAGAGAACTACTGAACGGATCAAGGCCGTTTTGGTGTCAATGAATTTCTTATGACCCCCTAGATAATGGGAAAAATATGGTATCCCTCGGAAAATGCCTTATAAAGCCGCAAAATGAAAATTAGACCTTATTTAAACCAATCTAAGACGTGATTTTGTCGATTTGTTTACTGCTCCAGGTGATCCATATCATACATTGAAATTTGACACCACTGCTGCTTTACAAAGTGTATTTGTAAACAAAACAGACAACTTTTCAATCCTATGATAATTGACAGATACAAATCAAGGACACTAATGTTGCAGTGGTTTTTAAAGCAGTAAAATAAATATTTAACAGCTGATGCATTAATAAATTTTGCTTATTATACTATAAAGAGAATTTTTTAAATATAAATGATTGAATTTATGTATTGAAACTTACGAGTTATTTATTGATATTTGTTTACACATTTGTTTTTATAATTATAAACTGATAAGCTTCATGTTTTGAAAAATATAAACAGAATGTTTTGATTGTAAAATCCTCCCCAATCCTAATACGGTAGGTATTCTCCCCACGCATTTAATCCATTAATTTTTTTATAAGTCATCGTCCTTATATGCTAATTTTTATCCTTTTAGTTCGTGTAGGCTTATGATTCTACATGTTTAATAGTTGGTTTATTGTTCCCACTGATATAAAAAATGGAGTACAAAAATGTGAAAATGTGGAACTATGAACTGGGAGATATAAGTCTTGACATATACAAGAAGAAATACCAAGAATAAGAAAAGGATATGGAAATAAAGTGGAAACAAAAGACAGAGAATAAGCATTTGAATAGTATTTTAGTGAAGATAAAAAACCTACTATATGATTGACTAAGAGGACAATGCAGTAACACTTAGTACACCCAGGAATGTACTTCTATACCATTGTGTGCATGAAAAATTCAAGTCAGAACTTTAAAGCAAGGTTCAGTTAGATGCATAATCACTGTGGAAGAGCCCACAGAATGGTGCTCAGCGATGGTGGTGATACCAAAGCCCAGTGCTCGATTTCAGGTTACATTTCGATTTCAGGTGGATTTCAGGAGGAACGCGGCAGATTGGCGTTTCTGTACTTCTTTTTTAAATATAAATAAATAAAAAATAATTATTTTAGAAACTAAGCGAAAGAATTAAAGTCAAGTATAGACCTTAAAGTGAAGTATAGTTTGTTAAAATAACATTACTAATATTTTTAGTTTCATCCCAGTCCTTTAAATTTAGTTTTCTTTCTAATAATATTGAATGTTCAATAAAAAGTTTTTAATACAATATGATGTTCTTCTTACCCCGGATATTTTTAAACCTGCAGAAAAATTAGGCCTTATCTAGATTTTACATTGTTATAGTCAGTATGAAATATGCCAGCTCTCGAAAGGCTTAATGATTTTTATTAAATCTTTAAAACTGTATTTTGAGTGTCATAAAAAAGCTGCAAAAATATTCTCAGGTACGTTAAAAACGCTGCAACTTAAGATTAATTTTTAAAAATCTTCCGGGGGAGGCCGGTTGTGAGCCAGTTCCTTTACAGTTCCCTTACCTCTTTTTTTTAGAAATCGAGCACTGCCAAAGCCTAATGGGGAAGTTAGACTCTGCGTGGATCTAACAAAATTAAACAAGACGCAAGGAGGCTAAAATGCCAGAGGTTGAAGAGAGGTAAATCTCAAATATTTAACAAATAAGATACAAATTCCAAAGTATCGCAATTAAATGGACTCTGACTCAGCGACATTACCAATAAGTTAATTGGCCATACAACTGGAATGAAAAAAAAATAGATATACGGTTAAAAATCTTTAATCATTATCTTTTTTTTTAAGTCTCATAGGCCTACTATATTGTACAACCGTATGATAGTAAGTCCACCAATTATAATCTATTATAAACTATTCAAACTTATTAACTATTAATGATAGGCCTATAGGGCCTACTAAAGATTGCTCCTAATAGAAATTAAACCAAAATTTTAGTTGATCTTGATCCAAGAAGTTAAAAAACATTTATAACTGAAACATCTGTTCTTCTGTTTTTTAGCAGTTGTTTTTACACCCGTCATTTTTGACGGGCTGTTTGCTAGTAAATTATAAAAGCAATCTTTTTTATTATTTTAATATGTTTATCAAGTAGAACGCATTTTCATGTTGAGTTGGCAACATGACACCACATTAAATTGTGAAAACCTCTACACCTTTAGTACTTAAGAGCCAAGACGTTTACTCTAGCATGCACCTAATTATGTATTGTAGAAAAGATTTTATCATTCTCTTTCTCTGTTCATTTAATACACAAGGCCTTTTAATAAACGGAATAGTTTGCTTATTTAACTACATTTTAACTAAATCTGATAAGAACTCGCTTTGTGTTAAAAATAGAATATCTAATTTCACATTTTAAACTTTGTTGACAAGAAACTGTCAATGAGAGGTAAAAAGAAACGGATGATGGTTATGACAGTCATTACAGCAATCCATTTACTATTTGGCACTACTATGCTTACTACTCTGTACTATATATGAAATTATAATAATAATTTGAAAAACGGGATCAAAATCATATTTTGGCTGCTCTGCAACAGAAATGTTTATTTTTTATTTACTTCTTTTTTATGAAAACAATGCATTGTTGATTCTGAACAACAACGAAAAACCGAATCCACTGTAAATAACCTTGATTCGCATTTAACTCTCAGAGAAGTTGCAAGACCATTTTTGAATAAACTTGAAAAGGTTTACCAAGTTCTACATTGCACTGAACACTCACATAGTTAACAAGTACATACGTATTGCAAAACATTTTATATTCCAACAGAAAAAAGTACAATTGAATTAATTTACGTTATGAAACAGAAAAAAATAGGAAGAAACAGGCGAGTAGTGGATAGTTGTATATTTTGTTTCCCAAGTTAAAAGCATTCAAATTTTATCTATAAATTATAGGCCTCTAATGTTGAGTGACAGGACAAAATAGAGATAACAATTATGTAAGCAATGGAAAATGTATTTGGATTATTATATAACTGTACCGTTCTGTACTGTACTCAAAGAAATAGAAATCGGCCTGGATAGACATAACCTCGTGACCATTTAAGATCATTTAAGGATCATTCAAAGATATACTCTTAGTTTGGTGCACAAGAAAAAATAGGTTACATAAAAAGGTGACTTATTGGCAAAAGAGAAAAGCATAGCTTGTTTCATCTTTGTAGCCAACTTTCCTTGCAAATTTGTATTTAAAATTTTGGCTGTAATGTAAAAAACACTGATAATTAATTATACTTTTCATTCAATAAAAATAAAGTTTTCTTTATATATATATATATATATATATATATATATATATATATATATATATATATATATATATATATATATAGTAGTGGGATTTGGCCACTTTTAAAATCGGCCACGTGCCCCCCGAGCCACGTGACGTGGCAGCTGGCGCCAGCTGCCATGTCACATAGCTTCCGGTGGGGGTTAGAGGGTATATATGAGATGCTGTAGTTATATGTTATGCCATATAGGTTGGGGTGGAGATGGCGATAGTGTTGGCGTTAGGGTGAAGTGAATTTGCGCATAAAATTAAAAGTTAGTTCAAAATTGAAATTCTTCGGTGTTAACGAAACTCTAACAGTTGAAGAAAAATAAAGAGTTAGTTCAAAATTGAAATTCAAACTTATAACTGGGATGTGGAAAATATGTCAAGGTCATCCAGAGTAAGTTTTTAAAAATTCTATCCAACTATCACCAGAAATAGTTTTAAGTTGAACTAGTTGGTGATAGTAGGATAGGTTGAAGTAACTTTTGAATTTTATTAGTGAACATACAATTAATGTGCAACAGCAGAGTTTAAACAAGTTGAACTTTTGTGATGAATTACAGAGTTGCAAATGCAAACACCGACGACGATGAGAAGGTAAATGCAGAGTCCCCAGATGATGTATTTGAAAAGCTTGAACAAATGTAACATTTCGAGTTGGTTTTCCTGTTCCATTTCCAATCGTTTAATTTCTAATTTCAATTTATCCTCTTCCATTCTAGTTACGAAGGGAACTTCATCCATCATATCCATCATGATTGTGTTAGTGTTTGAAATTTTAAAACAAGTGATGTTGATAGTTCAGAAGTCGAAGACGGAATGAGAAGTAAAAGGGAGAAATGTTAGTTAAATAAAGAAGTGGTGGGGGGAAGGATGAATTACAAAGAAGTGGTGGGGGAAAGACGTTGCTCTTCATTATTACCATCAGTAGTGTCAGATGGTGCAGGAGTTAGATTTAGTAAACTGTCTTCGTCTAAACTTTCAACCTTATCACAAATAGGACAATCGTATGTTATTTCCAAATTCATTTTGATGGTTGTAAAATTATCTACAAGTTCTTGTAAAATATTAAAAATGTCTTGTAACTCTTCTTTAGAGTTTATTTCAAAACTAGAATTCATTCGGGCCAATGGAGAGTTGTTCATTGTTGGAGAGTCGGTGATGGAATGAGGATCGGCGCATAGGGAGGGGGCTTATATAATGGTGACCTTGAGCAGGCGTCTAGGGAGGGGGGCTGTCTAGGGAGGGGGCTTTTATATGGGGAACCTTGAGCTTATGATTGAATAAAACGTTTAGTTCTTCTTCTTCGTCTTTTAATTCAATTATTTGAACCGAAGTAGTTGTTTCATCTTCTTCACTTGATGAAGAAAACAATTCACCAGGATTTAAATATTGAACTACAATTCTGAACCATCTTATAGGATATTCGTCAATGACAGAAAGTAAGTTTTGAAACAATTCTTCCATCTCCTCCCTCTCAGTTATTATATGTTCAAACTTGATAAATTTTGCTTCCATGTTATTAGTTAGAATGTTGGAAGTGAAATGATTTAAAGTTGAATTTAATATTATATAAAAATTACAACCGGTAGTGGGGGAAATCTCAAGGTCATCCAATTGAAGTTTTAAAAAAGAATGTAAAACTGAAATTACACATTTGATGGTTAGTAGTGGAAAAAGGGGGCTGCTGGCTCACTTCAAGGTCACCTGAGGGATGACGTCATCGAGGTCAATGACCTCACCGATGACGTCATCGATGACGCAATCGATGACGTCATCACCAATGACGTCACATCCATGACGTCACACCCATGACGTCACAGAAATGACGTGCTGATGACGTCATCACCCCTTACGTCACCAAAATGACGTCATCGATGTCACAAAGGTCAAGGTCACGCTGAAACCTAAAATTTTTTGGCACTTTTGCTGTTTCTCGCACTACGCTCCGAGTTTCAGTCCGGTTCCCATGACCTTGACGACTTGGAGCGAAATTAGACGAGAAACAGCAAAAGTGCTGAGGAAACTGCAAGTTTGCAACGTGACTCTGCCTAAACCGTCATGTGACACCGCTCGGGTGACCTTGAAGTGAGCCAGCAGCCCCCTTTAGACCAGTACTACAACCGCGATGTGCACCCTACGACAGACACCGAGCGACTGACTGTCCGGCCCCGCGCACTCTAGGTATATGGGAAGTGGTGGGGGAACTGCGATGACCTCGGGAAACTTGAAAATGTCAAGCCAGGTAGCACCGTTTTGGTGCTACCTTAAATTTACATGTTAAAGTGTGATGACCTTGAGGTTGACTGTGAACCTGGGGCTTAGGATTGTGTTTAACAGCTTGACGTTTTCGCCAGAGTTCAAGTGTGGTGACATTGAACTGGTTAAAATCAAAACTGCACAGCAGACTGCACAACACGGATGTGCATCCTACGACAGCCGCCGAGCGACTGACCTCCGGGCCCTGCGTACTCTAGATATATGGGGAAGTGGTGGGGGAAATTTTAAGGTCATTTAAACGGAGTTTAAAAAAAGTCAAAGAGTAGAAAGACTACTCTTGTGAGTCTATAGCGATTTCATTGATAGTGAGTGCTTCGGTATGCCAAGTTGATCTGTATTGACACGCTCCTAAATAATGTTTGCAAAAACCTGCAAAATGATTGTTGCACAATTTGCAGCCAGTTAGCTGTTTTAGTTTGAATTCAATGCAACGTTCAGGGCAGCAAGTGTACTTATGCCCTCTCATTTGGTACACATGGAATGTCTTCAACTTCGGTTTCGGCTTCTTCCAAGACTTGCACTTACACATGCACTGACCAAAAGCTTCACATGTTCTACAAGCCAGACCATCCACCACATCAATGTCATTTGGCCATGAAAAACATTTCTGTTCGCAACAGTAGTTGAGTTGAATGTCCATGTTGCTGCGGTGAAGGTGCGCGATGAGTCAGTGAGAGTGCACCTTAAATAAACTCAGTGGAGGGGGAAAGGTCAAGGTCATTCAAACGGAGTTTTAAAAAAGATGACTAGTTGTCCTCCTCGTCCGTCGTACTTGGAGAGCTGTCAGACGAAGAGCCCCGCGCAGGTGCTCTCCAGATGAAATGTATATCTATTTGAAAGCGCAGGCCTGGATCTTGTACCATCAACTCCTTTAATCTATTACATACCAATTCCACTTTGTACACATTGTTAATAATCAACACCCAAGGCTTCGGCTGAACATAACGTGTAGTTGAGTCAGCCTCGCAGACAGTTACACCTTCCGGTGATATTGGAGTGTATAAATGTGTAAAATCTCGTTGCTGAGGCTGGCTTGAAGTTGAGGGTTCTGTGCCGACCCTGGTTGCATCAAAATTCAAATCCATTCTACATTCAAGAGGTCCAGGGTTCCCGTTTAATACATTGAGTAATTTTTGATACAAGACTTCCACTTCTGTCGCATCCTGTAAATGAACAGTCCACCGCAAGGGAAATGCTTCGTCCGTAGTGGAGTCAACTTGAGAAAGAGTTCTTTCCGCCATGGCAGCTAAGCAAGGAATGAGGTGAGCTGCAGTCAGTTGTAACATTATCGAAAAGTAGAGGGGGAAATTTCAAGATCATTTAAAATTGGGTTTTAAAAAAGGAAGGAGTGGAGGGGAAAGTTCAAGGTCGTTCCAACATCAGTAGTGGAGTCAGCTTGGCTGATGGTGTTGTCCGCCATGGTTGCTTGTCGAACAAGGAATGACGGGTGATGTGATACTTATGCAGGAACATGGTGAAGTGGTGGGGGAAGTTTCAAGGTCATCCAAACGGAGTTTTTAAAAAAAAAAGGAAAACCTACAAAGTAACATTGAAACTTTCCAACTGATGGTGGCGGGCGTTTTCTTCTGCAACCTTGCCGACACATGTGACTATACCATATAGTATGAAAAGTACAACCATAATAAGGCCGAACAATAAAAGATAGCCGTTGACTATCATGATATTTTCTGAGTGGATCTGCTTTCTTCTTATCTCCCTCTCTTGCATCCTTTTCTCTAACTCGTGGATGAAGTCGCAGCATGCGTGAGGACATCTTTCATCTGTTGGTAGGTTTGCCATTGTTGATGTTGTCGGTTTGGCTGTTGAAGATGGAATGAGGTTTCTAATCGTGATGTGCCATGTACACCAATAGTGAAGTGGTGGGGGTAGCAAAGCAGTGGAGGGGGAAGTTTCAAGGTCATTCAAATTGTGTTTTAAAAAAACCTATCTTGTTACTGAGCTAATATGTCAGTAACAAGATAGGTGTTTTTGCTCTTTTACTTCTTTAATATAATGAAAAAATAAACATATTCTACAATGGTTAGAACAAGAAATACAACTGCTAGTCAGCTGAAGTAATCCAAGTTGTCCGGCTCGGTCTTCATGGACGTCGGTGAGGAAGCTGTCGATGAGTGTCCAGGCTCTTCCTTTGGCTGCCGGGTGTTCCGTATATTGCAAGCGTAGACTTGCACATTTATACGGTAGCCTCTTGCCACCATTAGCTGCAACTCCTTGTACAAATCGTTCAGCTCCTGTTGTGTTTTGATAGTCACCTCCTCATAGCTGGCACAGCTTACGTTGAGAGACATCCTGATGTTGCTAGGTTGGCTGCCGGAGTAGAAATAAAGCCAAGGCACAGCGCTTGGAGGTATATGAAAAAGTGGTGGGGGTGTTTGCATTCAAACAGGTTTGACTTGTAGCGTGGTGGGGGTAACTGTGAAATGCAAAGGTCAAAGGTCAAGGTCACCCGCGAAGTTTAAAAAAAAAATGCAACATATCAATATGTGACAAACTTCACATATTGATATGTTGCATTTTTTTGTCTTTTGTTTTTTATGGTTTATTTATTTATAAAACGTTACAATAACATATTTACAACAGTAAAACTTAAATCTAACACTGCTGCTTGTCGGCGATGTGGATGGTCAACTCGGTGGAATTGCTACCCGTGCAACCGTGGGAAACCAGGTAGAGACAGCCGGGTTGGATGGAGCGCAGATCCTCGTTCTGGAGGAGATGGACGAACCGTTTCGGCAGGTAGACTTGGAACTTGGGCTCATCCCCCGGAGTGAATGGTGCCTCGCTAAGACTGCAGCAGATGGCCTCTCCAACTGTAGTCTCCATCTTCTTCATGGCGTGGATAATGTAGTGCTTCTCGTCTTTAAGTTCGGAACACTTCTTGACGGGTAGTATGGTAGATTTGGAGTGAGCATTGAACTGCTCAACCAAAGTTTGCAGGAACTGGTGAGATGCCATGGTCAAGTTATAGATCGTCTTCTTCGTCTTCTTGCTGGGAGATGTTGTCGTCTCGGAATCTCGAGTAATACTCATGCCAGGTCCCGGTCTGCTCCTCACTTATATAACCCCCGTTACCCCCACCACTCCCCATTTCCCCACTTTGAAGGTAAGATGCGAGTTTATAGGCGTTTTTTAAAGCGCAATGTCTATCTTTTTCATGTTCTGGACTTTTAGTACAAATACAAACATTTTCCATCGTATACTTGTAGTTTTTATCCAAATCCACATCATTAACCGGAACATGAGTAAATCCTTCGATCCATCTTTTCTTTTCCAGCCCCTTTGTGTAAATATTGGTAAACTTGTCTGAAAAGTGATGCATAATGTGATACAAGTCCGTGTAACTTGTAAAACCATCATACCAATCGATATGATGGAAGTGTTTTGAAATCCATCTGTTGGTAGTAGCGGCTTTACTGGTTAAAGATGAATAAGAACATGGTGGTTTAAATAAAAACGAATAAGGAACACTTGTATTGATGTCGAAAAACACAAGTTCTTTTATGATAAATCTATCATCATTACCCCGAAACGCTTGGAACTCAATTATACCAGGTTTGGACTTTACTTGTTCTTCTTCCTTGTCCATTGCGAAGATCACTCGTCTGCTCATGACGAAGTCCAAAGGTCAACTGATTTCCACACCACGGTAGGTACGACTTTTATACCCGGCCGTACAGTTGTTGGCGCGTTGGTGTATATTTAACGTGGGCACCGTCCCCGGTAGGCCTAACCCCACAAAGTGTTTGATATTGTTTTAAAAATTAACCATTGCTGTGTAGTTAATTGTCATTTAGGTTTCCATCTTTACATTTTCCTTGTTTTCATTTTCATCACTAACACTTGATTCTTCTCCTCCTTCTTCTTCCTCTTTTTCATGTTTTACTGATTTCTTATGTAGTTGAGCGTACTTTTCCAATTGTCTCCACATTTGTACTTCATGAGGAACCCTATTGAATATAGAAGTATCTACAGGTCCGTACAATATAGGTGCGTCCGGTTGTTTGTCCAAAGTGTCTTCCAGATAATCTTTAATAATTGAACTTGAAAACACCAGTTGTCTCAAGTATCTCGTTATTGGTTCAGTTGCACAAGTTAGAATAAAAAACTCTTCTCGATTAAGTTGAATCTTGTTATCATGTCTTGTTGTGTCTCTAAACCGCAACTGATGATCACCACGATGTTTAACAATATCGATTTCCACATTTGAATCCAAAAGGCCTACTCTTGTCTTTCTTCCAAACATGTTACTACTTAAATAGCATTCTAGCAGATGCAAGTGTTTCATAAACGATTCCCAAGCAGTGTCCGTAAACAAAATCATTTTGGGTCCATGAGTTAAAATTACAGTAGGGGAATAATCTGTAGATTTCATAACACCTATTAAAACACTTTTGTCCAAACTGGAAGAGATTGGGTAAAATATTCGCAAGAATACCTCACTTAATATGTTAGGAGAAATATTATCTTCAATATCCCTTTTCCTCTTGTGTGCATTCTTTCTTCTTTTACCTTTTTCCTCAACATTATTACTGGCGTGGAGTTGTCCGCAAGCGTTGTGTTCATCTCCCTCCGGTTGACCTTGAAGATCTAAAAAGTCGGATATCTCCTTCTCAATATCTACTACATTTTCTTGTGTACCACTAGGAGAAGCCATATTGAATAAGATGCTACCCATACAACAACAGGCAACAAACTGATAAGGAGCGAGCTGAACGCTCTGCTTTTATACTCGCGGAATGCATTGGAATGTAGGAAAACCGGTCTTTTACAATACATTTTTAACAATTCCAGTTAAAGGTGTGTATGTTACGATTTTATCATGTAGAATTAAACAGTATGCAGTTGTATTAGCCGATATAGGCGCGTTGAATTCCATTTCTATTTTTATATCTACACTTGATGATTTTACTGATTCATTTTGTTTAGAACAATCGATTACAACTATAGGGTAACCATCTAAGTATTTTTCTGGTGATAGTAAAGGTGCATTCGTTTTACCATAATATGAACTTTGGAATCTTGCATACATATCGTACAATATGCTGTACTTTTTATTAGCGAATGACACATTTAAATTATCGTATGGAAAAAATTGTGAATTTAAATAAACTTTAATATTTTTCAAGTTGCAATGATCAAATTGGCCTGCATGTTTGGTGATGGTGTCTCTTCTGCCTGTTTGTAAACCAAATATAATATACCTGGCTCGTTCCACATAATTAGATGTTTTAACTGTCCAAGTGTGTCGATCCGTAGTTGGCAAGCTGGGATGTTCATGAAATTCCCAACTTCTAAAAGGAATTACAATATCACGATCAGCCTTTAACTTTCTTAATAGTAGCATTCTATGCTCGTCAGCTAATTTAACATGTGGAACTCTCCATACAATTTTGTCTAATGTTAATTTCCATTCTAAAGTTGCATCTGTTGTACCGTCTGGAGCTTTAATAATATCTTTATCGTTTGAAGATCTCAACAAAACTAATTCTTGTTTAACGTTTAATATTATTTTCCTATAATCTTCAGCAAAACCAAGCAACAAACGTAACGGAATATGAAAATCAAAATTTCCATTTGTATCTGGAGTGATTGTGTCTTTTGCAGGTAAAACCCATCCTGCAGGTTGTATTAAATTGGTTTCATTAGGTGATATAGATGTTAATCCCTTTAAAGTTGTTGCAATACCTACTTTTTTAGTAGAATCAACTGTTACACCTGATATTTCATATCTAATTTCATCAAACAGGAAAGCCATGGGATTATTTATAAATGGAACTGTTGTACCAGTAGTAGTACCGTCCTTTTTAGTAACTTTTCCTTCAATATACAAGTAACTTTCACATGGTAGCGTGTAAATGTCTTGATTTTGTATGGGAATACGAATTTCATCGTTATTGTTTAATTTTGATGAAGTGTAAGGGTTGTGGGTGTGATATTCTTTTTCCCATAGGGTTTCGTCGAATGTTGGACCCTGAGCTATATCCAGTATATCCATTATCGGTTACTTTTAATCCAATTCTCTCTAAGAAACGAATGTTCTCGCGTGTTAACTCCTCCACAGCTGAAGAGCTACTAATGCGGATTCCCGTAGGTTGTTCGCTTTTAAATGTTAAACCCATGATTTTGTATTAAAGTGTTGATTTTAAATGTAATCTAACCGTAATAGGCTCTTCTCGGAAATCTATCAAGTTACCGTCTTGATCCAATACGTTCAACACGATGTCTGAAATGAAAGTGGTGTTCAAAGGTAGATATACCAGGTTTTGCGGCTTTTCAACAATTTTAAATCCAGGTGGTACACTGGGGTAAAAAGTATGTATTATATGAGTATTTGCTCCATCTCTGTAAGCTCCTTGTATAATGTTACAAGTTATGTCTATACTATTGACTTTTAATATTGTTACAGTTTGTTTACCGGAATGTGTTTTATTTGGTTCTAAAATTGCTCCATCTTTGGGAAATCCTAATAAATCACCAATTGAGTTTGGCTTAGTGAAATCTATATAATATTTTGAAGTAAGCTCAGCTTTCATTGTATTATTATTACCTTTTAGCGATATATTGTCTTTTCCCATTTTATTTTGCAAAAATTCATTAATATGATCAATTTCATAAGAACCTGTGGGTAAACTGCACTCTTCTAAGTCTGTTAACTTACCACTGGCATCTTTTCCTTTATAATAATGCAATAAGTTATTTTTACCTTCCGTAACATTGGGAATAGAGTTGTAAGTTGTAAAATCCAACAGTGCTGCCTCCCAAAATCTTCCTTTTTGCAAGCGTAACGCTGGAAAAAGGATACTTCGTAAAGTGGACGATTTTCCTGTTAATGATACCGTATAGGAAGACATCTCAATAGTGACTGATACTTTTAGCTAGGAATTCCAAACATAAATGGCCGCATATTGAAGTATTATCAGGTTGTTCTCTTTTATAGTTGTAATATATGTTTTTAGCAGATTTAAAGTAATGTTCAAGTTCTTTAGGTGGTGGCAAATTTCCAAAACTATCAAAATAATATACATTACTATTTAGTTTCTTATAACACACCCAATGGGTGCCGGACCCTTCAGTATTATCCAAATTTACGATTCCAGTCTCATTTTTCCATATTTTCTTTGGTAAACTGTCTTTCATAAATACTCCGCGGAAAAATGGTATTTTTAAACAGGAAATATATTTAAATAATTCAACATTAGTCAACGCTTTATGTGGTATAACCAATTGATTTCTTTTATTTAATATGCACGATACGGTCTTAGGTATAGACCAGCCCCGTTTTTTACCATTGACCATATTGTCGGTTTTTTATTATTTTTCCTCGGAGAACGTCTTTTTAGTCTAATATTACCACCGTGTTTTCTCTTGGTTGATCCTTTTTTATTCTTACCCCTCCTTTTTCCACCTCCTACCGCTGTTTTAGCCTTCATACCTGCTGTTACCGCTAAAGCTGCTGCTTTTTCCGCAATACTAGCGTCACTAGACTTTACTCGTTGCCAAGCTATATTCGCTAGCTTTTTATCAGCGATTGACCTATTTTTTGAATCGGTAAACGTGGAATATGCGATATCGTGTTCTTTACAAGCCTGATCTAACTTATTTATGCCTGGATCACCTCTTTCCAGTCGTTTTTTTAATTTAGTTCCTGGTCCGCAATACTGATAACCTCCCGGTATGTGAAATTCGTATGGTAAAGCGTCTATTGCTCTGTTTACGATAGATCCTACTGGAATACGATTTAAAGCTTTACTTAACAGAGAAACCGCTGTGGACGTGATACCGCCTCCTTTCCGTATAGTGTCTCGATATGGACTGGTGTAATGAAACGCCATGATTGTCTTTTATATTTGAAAAGCGTAACCCATGTGTTACCTCTATGACAGGTTGCACATAAATGATGTAATATATGGTGTTATTTAGTTAAATATCAAAAGTACCCCAATCTGATGATCTAAACTTTTGTGTGTTATGATTAAAAAAATATTTATAAAGAATTTCTTGTTTAATCCATGTATTTCTCATTTTTTCGTCAATAGGTTTATGTTGTCCTGCTACAATATAATTATGCATATCAAATAATAAATTACCTATTACTTTAACAAGAAAATTAACAGTTACAGCGTTATCGGCATAATCAGGGTCTGCAACATTTGTTAATCGTTTGTTATCACAATTCCACCATTTTTTTCCAGTTGGCTCTAATTGTATTATCTGTTCATAAGTAACAGCATCACCAGGCTTTTCACCAATACCTAAATTTGTCAATAACTTTCCTTTACCATCCCAAACATAATTGTTTTCTTCAAGTAAAGTAAACTTTTTATTTCCTTGTACAAATACATCTCCTTGACGTGTTACTACTTGGTTTTGTTTCACAAAACCGGAGGTTTCTTGTTTTAAAGTTTCCTTCATTTGACCCACCGTTGCACCATCTGATGGTGCAAAACCATCTTTTACATTCGCTAAACAATTACCAAGACAGTCAATAACTCCTACATCACGTGTAATACAATGATCTTTGATGTATTTTAAATTTACAGCATCATTTTCATTTTTTGGATAACCTATATCGTTAATAACAAATTTATAAAAAGAAAACCCATCTTTTGTCTTTTCAGGTATTATAGAATGTAAATAGCGTCTATTTATGCTGTCTTTTTCATCTACAGGGTCTGCTACGTTGGATATACGCCGATTTTCAGCATTATACGTTTTTCCATTAAATTTTAACGTATTCTTTAATTCCGATGATAAATAACCTCTGTTTATTGCATCAGCGTTTTGATTTGGCTTACCAACGTTGGAAATTCTATGATTACCCGCGTTATATGTGTTTTTATCTAATTTCAGTGTTGGTACTATCTCTTTTTTTAATACTTTTAAATTTATTGCATCATTTTCATCTGTGGGATCATTAATGTTTTTTAACCGTTTATTACTAATATCATAATCTCCATCAGGTGTTTGTGGTAATCCAACACCTCTTTTTAAAGTATTAAAGTAATATAATCCATCCGATGAATACCGTCCGAACTTGTCAACACTCATGGTGCAACTGAATAACATTCTAGAGTGTAACCCATTTTTATAATATTAGTCCCGATTTCTAACCCATATCAGTTTTTATACAAATTCTTAGTCTTCATCAGTTACATTTGCATCATTCCCGGGACATTTAAAATATTTTAAATCTGCACTAATTAATGATCTGTCTGCTTCATTTCTAAATACATGATTTTTATGAATAAATTCCTCACCAGACAATTTTCTAAATCCGCTAAATGAATTTGGATCTGCAATTAATATATTTTGATAATCATTTACATCCATTAATTTAAATCTTTTGGTATTATAAATAAACTCTTGATTTGCACTATCATATTGTAATGTTTGTCCTACAGTTGCAGCATCCTTTGGATCTGTTCCTTGTGCCAAATTACCTATTTTCTTATTTTTCGCATTGAAAGTACTACCTTTTGGTTTGTCTAATATTAAAGATTGTTTTACTACAACACAATCGTAATCATCGATACCTGGAAATATGTCAATTATTCTTCTATTTGTACCCAACCAACTTCTATGATAATTGTTTGGATTAGTATGTAAAACTTGTGATAAAATCGGAACATCATGAGCATCTGTAGCTAAATGCGCATTTGATAATTTCATGTCTTTGCAATCCCAAACATTATTTTTTTGTTCAAGTAAAATAAACTTTTCATTTCCTTGTACAAACACATCACCCGACCGTGATACTACTTGATCCTGTTTTACAAATCCAGATGTTTCTTGCTTTAAAGTTTCCTTCATTTGACCCACTGTTGCACCATCTGATGGTGCCGAACCATCTTTAACATTCGCTAAACTATTACCTAGACAATCAATAACTCCTACATCACGTGTAATACAATGATCTTTTATATATTTTAAATTTACAGCATCATTTTCATTTTTCGGATAACCTATATCGTTAATAACAAATTTATAAAAAGAAAAACCATCTTTTGTCTTTTCAGGTATTAATGAATGTAAATAGCGTCTATTTACGCTGTCTTTTGCATCTTTAGGGTCATCTACGTTGGATATACGTTTATTTTCAGCAGTATACGTTTTTCCATTGAATTTTAACGTATTTTTTAATTCTGATGATAAATAACCTTTGTTTATTGCATCAGCGTTTTGATTTGGCTTACCAACATTGACAATTCTATGATTACCTGCGTCATATGTGTTTTTCTGTAGTCTTAATGTTGGTGATATCTTTTCTTTTAATACTTTTAAATTTATTGCATCGTTTTCATCTGTGGGATCTTTTATGTTTTTTAACCTTTTATTAGTTATATCATAATCCCCATCAGGTGTTTGTGGTAAACCAGCTCCTCTTTTTAAATTATTTGCGTAATATAACCCATCCGAGGAGTAACGTCCGAACTTGTCGACACTCATGGTGCAACTGAATAGTAATCTAGTGAGTAACGCATTTTTTATGAGATTACCCCACGGTTTCGGAGTTCATCCACTAAAGCCACCCATTCGTTTTCCAATCCAGTATGACCCGCTTCTTTAGCTTCATGTATTAGTTTCATTCTATCCACCAATTTATTGATATTATTGTAATAAATCACATTTGTGTTATATAGTTTCTTCATTAAACCTGTACCTGTAACAGATTTGTTTCTTTTTCTTGGTTCTGGAGCACTTATATCCAAAGTGGATGACACAAACCTTCGTTTTACAGGTTTTCTTGGCATTATCGGCATTGGTTGTCTTCTCGTTGTTGGTATTAACTTGGATACAAATACTCTATATTTTAAAGACCTAGATCTAAAAACTGGTTGGTCAGCTAAATATTTTCTCCTGTATGCATTGGTGTGTTCCAAAATCTGTTTATATGCTTCCATGTCTTCTTCTTTAACTAACAATTCTAAAGGCTTTTTTTCAAATAATAATTCAAATAATCCTCTTGTGCCCTTATATCTTTGATTACCAACAATAATATTATCATTTTCATCAATGTTTACCGGGCTATTACCAACCATTAAACCTTCTTCTGTTAATCTTACTCCATAACTATGGTAGTTTTTATTAGGATTTATTCCAGCTAACATTTTTATCATGTATTTCCTTCCTAAAGGTCCTTTGTTATGAATGTTTTCACCCAACAAGCTTATGTTTGACGGACCTTCCCTTGCTTCTTCTTCTTTTTCCTCTTCACTAGCAGTTGATACATCTTCATGTCCTCTTTTAGCTTTTACTTCATATAATTCTCTTATACCACTATAGTCTGGTGATTCTAGCTCTCTTTCAGGTTCTCCGCCGGTAAAACCACTATATGTAGAGGATTCCAGGTCTTCATCACTAAAATCTTCTGATTTTACATTTTCTCTTTCAAACTTTGTAATAGGTGCAATTGCATCTCCTTCCAAAACGGGTTTAGCAAATTTTTTGTTTAATTGTTTCAAGGGTTCAGTAATAGGTTTAAAAGTAGATTCAAGAAATTTCTCCCTTTCGCTAATACCTAATTTTAATGCTCTGTTTTTATCTCGAATAGAATCACTAAGTGATTTTATTTCCTTTATTAACTTTTCTTGGTTAACCATGTTTGTAGCAAGACGTGTTGTACAACAATGAATGTTTTACATCATGATCAGTGTATTAGTATAAATTTATCAAATCCTATCCTGTATCGACCATTGTTTAGCGGTTGTTCCTTCATAATTGTTAAAAACCCATATTTTTCAGCCCAAGCCTTTCCACACAACTCTTTAAATCGTTCAAATGGCATATCCGCACTTACATGGTCATAATATATGTGTTTTAGGTTGGTTTCATCCTGTTTAAATACAATTAACATGTTTGCATTGTCTCTAATGAGCTGTTTCGGTATTTTGCTGTAAGTTTGACCAATATAAATGCTATCTATGTTGTTATGTCGACCCATGGCGAAGTAATTTCTTATTGTATTTTGATTTTCACAAGATACGTCGTCAAATATGAATACTGAGAATGGTTTAGCCTCTTGCGGTTGCATGACACTCTCGCTCGCGTTGAATTTAAAATATTTAACTTCAGGCACATTATTGAGTATTTGTTCCAATAACTGATATTTTGGTTGTTGTAGTGACTTTGAAAATACATATAAATTATTAAAACGTAAGCCTTTAGGGTTTGTAATCAAATTGAATACTACATTTGTTTTTCCACAATTGGAAGGACCGGTAACCAGACAACGCACCGTGTTTGGTAACAAAACACCGTGTTTCCCAGTATTGAATTGAGAACCATCCACTGTGAGTTCATCTATATTATTAATAGTAAAATTGTCTTTTTGCGGTATTATCTCCATCCTTTGTAATGGTTCAACCCAAAATGATGCTCTATCATTATATTAGATCCTTTTTAGGTATCCAAGAATCTTCCGTTTTATTAAATCCTAACCATCGTACTTTAACCTTATCTTTTTTGCGTTGCAACACCTTTTCTACTAGATATACATCACCTACTGTTGATTTTAACATTTCATGTCCATAAAAACCTCCTTCAAGCAATTGTCCTTTATTATCTTTTAAAATGTAAGTTTCTGGTACTGTAGGTTGCACCTTAAATACGGTAAATACCTCATTTGTCCAGTTTGGAAGATATCTTTTACTGAATACACCTTTGTATTTGCTTATTCGCACTTTATCACCAACATTAAACCTTTTAGGCTTTAGTTTTTCAACTCTTGGTTTAGTATTCAGTTTTATACGTTTTAATACAAGTTTTTCATTTTTATTAGTCACCTGGCTTGGTTTCATACCGATAGTTCTATGAAACTTGTTATTGTAATCGCTTATAAGTTTTGGTAACATATCAATCCATACGTGCGATCCTCTGTTAGAAAACATCTTATACATCGCACCTTTTAAAGTTCTGTTGAATCTTTCAATTATTGATGCTTTTACCTCTGAATTGGTTGAGTAATGGTTAATGTTGTGTTTTTTCATTAAATTTGCAAATTCCTTATTAAAATATTCTTTTCCATCATCAGTTTGTAAATGTTTTATAGTATGTTTGTCTCTTTGTATAGCTGTTTCCATTGCTTTTGTAACACTTTTGCCACTTTTATCTTTTAGTGGTAAAACATCTGCCATTTTTGAAAAACAATTAATAATAGTCAATATGTATTTAAATCCTCTATTTTGTTTACTATAAGGAATCATTTCGATTAAATCCGCTTGATATAAATCATTTATTCCTTTTATCACTGTATTTCTTCGTGGAAACTTTCTTCTTGCAGGTTTATGAAGTTCGTTGACAATTTCTTGCTTCAAGTTCTTCATATTGCAGGTTTGAATGTTTCATGTATCACATGTATAATCACAATGAATGTTGTCTTAAATATTCACATCATTTATATAGGTCAAGGTCATCCAAACTTGTGTAAAAAAATGGGGAACACGGCGTTTGACTTGCCGTGTTCCCCATTTTTTTACGGAAGGAGAAAGGAATAAGGTCGAAGTTGTAGAAGGACGAAGAATAGGTTACTAGTCGATAGGGTTTAGAGAGTAGTGGCCAAAAGGAAGAGTGTGAATTTTATCCGGCATAATATGCCTTTTATCATCTCGAGCTGATAGTGCTCTTTTAACTTCAGTGACACTGTAGACCTCATGTTTAAAGCTTCTGATAGTGTTGAACGTTGCAGACATTGTAGAATCTTCAAACAAGCAGGTCTTGTAATGGTCAAACGTCACATGTTTCTTCAAGTACGATGTTTTAACTCCTTTTGCTTTCTTGACTGTCGGTGTGTTGTTCTCGTTGTACATTTTAAATGAATACAATTTTGCCATCAGTGCCACTATTTCTTCTAAAGGCATTCCATTTGCTTCATCTTTAAATTTTCCGATTACTTTTTTATTCTTTTCATTGTAATTTGGATGGTTCTTCGGATAGTCAGAGAAGTCAAAATCGTCTTTGTATGGGAAACTCCTTAGGTCTTCATACATGTCCAAAGTCTTTATCCAGTAGATAAACGCGTCCGTATCCATGTATGCGACTCCAATGTTTTCCCTTCCGTAGTGTTTAACCATTTTGTTATAATGGAAATCATACATCAGGGTTTTACTTATGTCCAAAATCGACATACCTATGTATAACGGACGGTCCATGACTATTGTTGTTTTCTTCATACTGACAGCGACTAGATTTTCGTTTATAATCATGGATGTTCCGAAATTTGGTTTTTGCACTAATTTTTCCAATTTCCTAGGATCACTCACTAATTTTACATTTTTGTGTTTTCTTTTGTTCTCCAAGGTCTTCCCAAAGATGGCGTTGTTCATTAATTTATAGAAGTCCTTTTCAAATGCCGTTGTCGCTGCAGCTCTTCTTGTAGTGTTGGAATCAATATATGGTTTCAACCAACAAGACTGGGTGAATTCAATTGCTCTATGAATTCTCACTACACGTAGACCCAATTCAAGAGCTTGTTGAACTACCCAGTAGTGAGCCACATACCGATCTTTATTCTCCAACGTCATCATCAATTTTGGCCATCTTCCTGTCGGTGAAACTTCAGTCTTGGCTAGGAGAGGCAAGTCGTAGTGATGGTCATGAAGGTGCTCCGGATATTCGAAATCACAGTCCAAAATATAGCCTTTTGGACCATTCTTTGGAATCTGTGAGATGTCACCGATGGTGGCCGGGTCGATCCATTTGAAGTCAGCGTAGGGAAGCGGATTTGACATTGCCCAACCATAAAGGTTGTTTGCGTCAAAGTAGCCAAGGTAGACCGATGGTTGTCTCTCGTCGAAGCCTGGGATGTACTTGTTGTTAGCTTTGACATGACGTGTTACAGCTTGTGTCAAACCGCCCCGTACACCAGATTCTATCATGAGCACCATATCAATATCTGTTAGAAGTTCCAATCGACAGTTGGTTGACTTTAGCATAGCTTGCCATGCTAATCCTGGAGATGTGTACGAGTGTAGAGGGTCCAGTCCATAGGCGGAGAAGCAGGTGTTTCGAAATTCTTCCATCACATCGCACAGCAGAGTTACGTCCAATTTTATGTAAAAGTCGGAATATTCCCCTAAGGTTTGAATGTTTAGTTGGTTCCAAACATTACAAGCATGATTGTAGTCTTCAACGGTGATTGCACTTTCATTTAACTTGCTATTGAAGGCTTCAATCGGTGGCAGACTGGTTTCTTCAAATTTTTCTGCAGAAGTTATGTAATCATAGGGGAACACTCCTTTACGCATTACTAAGTCCAATTTATCTTCATGTACAATTTTGCTGGTTTCTTTTAGATCTTCTCTTCTTAGGTTCTCAGACAATTTGGCTAAACTAGTTGACATAAATCTATAAGAGTCTACGAAGCGAAGTTTAATTTTACCTACTGTTTTTGAGAAACTGATGTACTTCTCCAATGTTTCAGCTAATACTTCGATTCTTCCATCATCCCGTCCTAACTCTGGGATAATGAAGTGGGAGTCATAGCCGCTAAGATTGTGTATCACGACAGGGATAAAGTTTGGCAGTTTGTAATTTATATTGCATGAATTACAAGCAGCTCCTCTGTATAACCCTGTCAGGTGATCGTGATCTCTTACTTTTTGATTTTCTTCACTGAAGCTCTTCTTGCATAAATAACATCTTGTTGCCAAATTGTATTCTTCTTGTTGATTTTGATTCAAAGGTTCCATAGGTAAAACATTACCATATAAGCGTTGCACCTTTTCAGCAATGTCATACAACTGGTCTACGAAATGCTTAGCGGCTTCTTCCCCACGGTAGAGTATCGGAGTGGATGTTAAACCATAGTCTTGCAACTGTTCTTCAGGCAAAGTTGATTTCACCAATAAGCAAAAACTGTTAGGTTGATGCAATTGATATTTGGTTCTTCTAGTCACCTCACCATCCGGAAGCTCCTGTGGTACTAACGTGGATTCGAAATCTGCGTAGACAGCTACTGGAATCCGATATTGGTGAACTGTTTTGTTGAATTTGATGAACGCTCGAGATGGCGGCGGCAGACTAATCTTCACTTCATAGTTGTCATTACAAAGTCTTTGGTGTTCCTTCAACCAGTCCGATCCTCCATGTTTTAAATCTTTATTTGTAAAACAAAAGCATCTCTTACACACTGTCACTCTAATCTTCTTTTTGGTTAATTGTCGTGCAACCAAAGCTTCAAAATCTTTTATCCACACATAATGTGAAATTTCACCTTTAGTTATCAATAATAAATCAGTATGGTTTCTTTGCTTCACTTTTCCAACTCGTAGTGGATACACATTGTTCGAATCATCTAAGCCGAACACGTTAACAGAAACACCTGGATTTTGTTTCTCAAATTTTGCAATTTGATTAAGACTCACAGGATACGACATTCCTCGGAAGTTGTAGCGGTGTTCGTTTTCATAATATTCCCTACCAACTCTACAAGGATTATGTTTTACATACTTAGTTAGCATCGCATACTTAAAACATTCATTATCCCCGTTTGTAACATTTCTGCAAGAGTTGGTGTCTTTAATTTTCTTTGGTAGAGGGATAAAGCTGCTACCCCTCATACCATATCCATGCTTGTGAACCCTCACATCCATACCTTCGATCGATGATAGCGTCCAGCCAGATCCTCTTCCTTCATGTTCTTGGAGTTTCATTAGCAGTTCATTCAAACATTCTTCTAGAATTTCATTGATATCAGATGTGGTTGTAAGGGTTCGGTTTTTAGCAATGAATGCTCTCGGTGAGTTTTCACCATCGGTATTAGTAAACATAGCCTCCAACACCAATCCAAATTTAATAAAGTTCAATCTTGCCAATTCTTCCATCAATGTTTTTACAACTAAATTTTTAGCTTGGGTTATAAAGTTTTCCAATTCCAATTGCACATTATTAATTTTGAAATGAGTTACAACTGGTCCTGGCAAGGCTGTGGTGCGCAGTTGTCTTATATCTTCCACTTCTTCTGTATCCTCTTCTTCCATATCCTCTTCTTGGGTACGCAGTTGTTTTACATCTTCCACTTTTTTTTCTTCCATTTCCTTTTCAATAAATCCTCCAGCTGTAGATGGTCCAGCTCCGGCAAATTGAATAACACTTGGTCTTCTTCTTTGCATTAACTGTAAATAGCTAGCCCAGTCCTCCTGCTTCTGGGGTTTTTCCAAAAACCGATCAATCGCATCCAAGTCTTCTTCACTTACTACAATCTCTTCTTTTCTGTCCTCTTCACGATGCAATTCTCGGTGTAACTGTAGATAGCTATCACAGTCGTCCATCTGCTTCTGGTAGTTTTCCAATAACCGATCAAACGCATCCAAGTCTTCTTCACTTACAACAATCTCTTCTTTTCTGTCCTCTTCATGATACAATTCTCGGTGTAAAACAAAGATGTCTTCGTCTTGAAAAAACTCACCACAAATATCGCAAAGAGCCATTTTTACAATTTGGCTATGAGTGTGCACTCGGTGAATGTCCACGCAATAATGAGCAGCGCGCTCAACTGGGTCCCTTTATACCCGAGGTTTAAGGGTGGGGGAAGGTGACGTCATATACATCCGGTTTATCAGTCATGTAGTAGATTTGGCTTTTAAACACCCATTTTCAATATATTATTCAACAGGCTTGATAAACTAATGATGTTTGATCTATATCCACTACTTTGTACAAGTTTTTTCAAAGATGTCTTTTTGAGCAAGTTTATGTGGGTCAAGGTCACGTAAAGATACCCTTTGAGCGGGGGATAAACCACTAAGCAGCATGCTAGTCCATTGCCGCAAAGTGATCTATCCCCCGCTCTGTTCAACAAAACCTCAATCAAGTCCAACACACACTTTCCTAGTTTAACACTTGGTTGGGAGAATTACATTAGTTTGATGCTTATTTCTACCGTTACACTTGCTCCATTCTCAAAAAGATATAAATAATATAATCCTGGATACTGTTTTGTTTCACGTCCTGCATGTTCCTTAATAAAGTCAAAAGCCAATCTTTTTGAATATTCATTATGAAACACTTCTCTCACACAAACAAGAATTTTTTCTTCCACCAATTTCAGTTGAATTGATGTTAGTTTGCTTACATCATCCTTGTCTATCAGGGGTAGCTTGTAGGTGAAAGTATTTGGTGGTAGTTTTCGCGTTCTGTCAAGTAAACAACAAAATTTTTTATACAATTTCTTCTCATTGTCTGTAATACTATTAATACCAATCAGATTATAATACGAAGGTTTATAAGGTATACGACGAGACATTTCTTTGGTCACTGGTCTTCTTAAGAATGAGAAGTGCGTGCAACCCGGCCGCCTTATATCCCCACCGGGCAACCACGCCCAGGATATTGGGGGGGGGGGGGCACTTCGCGTCCGGAATATTTACTTTGTTAATAAGACCTGACTGTTAAAGATTTTGAAAACTTTTATATATTTAGGTCAAGGTCACGAAAAAACTTTAAAAAAATTAAGCCCCACACCCCCATAGGGGTGTGGAGCACTTGGGTTGTCATCGCTGTAGCCTCCGAAGAGACCCAACTATGACAACAGAGCAACATCCAATGTCGTGTACCCTTCGCCACGCAAGACTTTTAAATATTTACTGCATTGGTAACAAATAACTAACAAAACATTTACATAATTTTGAGAGAGGTTGAGGACAGCCCTAGTGGCTTACGTCCTCGGTCCGAGTGCAGAGGCCGCCGCAAATTGGCCACAGCTGTGGTCTGCATGCCAGCGTACAAACGGACCGGTTCCCAACCCAGCCGCAATATTGCATGCCTGAGAGGACCCATACTAACATTGGTTTTAAAATAGCTTTACACGGGGGTCTACTCCCGTACCCTATCTTTAATATTTAACTTTATCAATGCAGTGAATCTTTATAAGTCCTTTGTGGGTCAAGGCCACACGAACATTAAAAAATTTCGGCCCCCGTACATCCATGGCGAACCACGAATGTTCGGGGGCCTTGGGGACTAAAAAACACAAATAGCTAACAAAGATTCATTTACATAATTTTGAGTTTCCAGAAGGGAAACAAGAGGTTGAGGACAGCCCTAGTGGCTTACGCCCTCGGTCCGAGTGCAGAGGCCACCGCAAATTGGCCACAGCTGTGGTCTGCATGTCAGCGTACAAACGGACCGAGTCCCAAACCCAGCCGCAATATTGCATGCCTGAGAGGACTCATGCTAACGTTGGTATAAAATGCTTTTACACGGGGGCCTACTCCCGTTCCCTGACGTTACAATTTACTTTGAGCTGTGAAAAAAGCTCAAGGGGGAATGCTAAAACAAGCGTATACACTTTAGATAAATATAACACACTTACAACACAAAGTTGAGCTCAACATAGTAAATGCTGGAACAAGCACATACACATTAAACACATATGACAAACAAGACACACAGGATAAAAGACAAACGAGACACACAGGAGACATAGGATACAAGTGAAACACTCTCATATAAAACAATTCCCAATACCCAAACGCAAGCGCAATATCTTAGAAATAATACAAGTCTTAAAGTTAGAGTAGACTTCGCTAAACAGTGAAGGCGCCTTTCAGTGTTTAGTGAGGCCTATGGCGGTCCGTCCCGATCGTTCACGTTCAACGCGCGGGAGCGGACTGCGAGCCGGCTGCGGCCGGGCCGCCTTATATCCCCACCGGTCGCCCCCCAAGGGGCGGCATCGGGGGCACAGAGGTGGGGGCGCCATCGGGGGCAAGGTCACCCCAAGGTCACCTCAAGGTCACCCCAAGGTCACCTCAAGGTCACCTCAAGGTCACCTCAAGGTCACCCCAAGGTCACGTCAAGGTCACCCCAAGGTCACTTCAAGGTCACCTCAAGTTCACCTCAAGGTCACCTCAAGGTCACCCCAAGGTCACGTCAAGGTCACCCCAAGGTCACGTCAAGGTCACCCCAAGGTCACCTCAAGGTCACCCCAAGGTCACCTCAAGGTCACCCCAAGGTCACTTCAAGGTCACGTCAAGGTCACGTCAAGGTCACCTCAAGGTCACCTCAAGGTCACCCCAAGGTCACCTCAAGGTCACCCCAAGGTCACTTCAAGGTCACCTCAAGGTCACCTCAAGGTCACCTCAAGGTCACCCCAAGGTCACGTCAAGGTCACCCCAAGGTCACCTCAAGGTCACCTCAAGGTCACCTCAAGGTCACCCCAAGGTCACCTCAAGGTCACCCCAAGGTCACCTCAAGGTCACCTCAAGGTCACCCCAAGGTCACCTCAAGGTCACCCCAAGGTCACTTCAAGGTCACCTCAAGGTCACGTCAAGGTCACGTCAAGGTCACCTCAAGGTCACCCCAAGGTCACACTTATGTCACTTCAAGGTCACCCACAACACTTTTACTCTAAGTGTTGGCTATACCCCCACCACAACTGAGTCCCTAGGCTGCACAACATCGCTCCGCCAGTATGTCTCCGGCTTCCATACGGTGCGTCTCGCTGTTCTCTAACTCTCTATATGTAAGTATTTTTACAAGTTTAGAATCTAGGTCACTACACTTTAACTCTGGGACGATATCGACTTATAGTATTTCAGTGTTTTGACTCACGGTCATCACACTTTAACTCTAGCACGTCGGTTATCGTACCAGAGGTGCTCAATAACCTAACTTGTAATGTTTAGGGTGGCGTATGCACGTAATATCGCCATGAGTGTCCAGTCTGAATTTTAAGTTAGATTTATTTTACTGTGATCTTTTTCCATTTCCAATTCGTTTTGCCTAAGAGTGAGATGTCGCTTTATAAAATGGTATTTCTCTAAAGTTCTTGGGGATTGCAGGGATACAATTACTTTATTTAGACGGCTCTTCACCTTAGAGTTTAACATAACTTCCACTTTAACTTTTCTTCCTTACCCCTCACAGCCTAAGCTGTACAGTAAGGTTTCTTCTAGTGCCAACTCGGGCCGAGAGAACGGTGTGTTAACTGTAGGACAGCTCATGGTGGAGTGATGCGATACCACAGCGTACAACCTCACCTTCCCCCACCACTGTGACCTTCCCCCACTCCAGCTGTTTCCCTCACCACTTTTCCCTTGGCTCATGCGCTACCAACAGTCTCTCAGTATTGTGCGGACTTTTGTGAGGGATGCCATGTTGCAGGACACTTTGGGTAAGAAACTTGCCCGTGTTAAGTCTTTATTAGTTGCTCAATGTACACCCCTCAAAGTCAAGCGGGTTTCCACTTTAGCTAAGTGGCGAAAACAGTTGCGCGGACACCCTAAGTTTTATACCAAACAGACTAATGTAAGTTTTACTGGTGAGGATTTGTTTAAAATATTGGATGAAATGACTTTTTCTTGCAAAGTTCAGTTAGTTACTCCCATTCCTGACGGTTTAGAGTCTTAGTCTCTTGGGCCAATATACCTAGAGTGCGCGGGGCCGGACAGTCAGTCGCTCGGTGTCTGTCGTAGGGTGCACATCGCGGTTGTAGTACTGGTCTAAAGGGGGCTGCTGGCTCACTTCAAGGTCACTCGAGCGGTGTCACTTGACGGTTTAGGCAGAGTCACGTTGCAAACTTTCAGTTTCCTCGGCACTTTTGCTGTTTCTTGTCTAATTTCGCTCCAAGTCGTCAAGGTCATGGGAACCTGACTGAAACTCGGAGCGTAGTGTGAGAAACAGCAAAAGTGCCGAAAAATTTTAGGTTTCAGCGTGACCTTGACCTTTTGTGACATCAATGACGTCATCTTGGTGACGTAAGGGGTGATGACGTCATCAGCACGTCATTTCTGTGACGTCATGGGTGTGACGTCATGGATGTGACGTCATTGGTGATGACGTCATCGATGACGTCATCGATGACGTCATCGGTGAGGTCATTGACCTCGATGACGTCATCGCTCGGGTGACCTTGAAGTGAGCCAGCAGCCCCCTTTTTCCACTACTATGGTTCTACAGGATCGGAATACCAGTCTGATCTGTATTTACATCTTTTTATCATATGTGTACAAAAATCATCTTGATGAGACTTGGTGCGTTGACAATGAGCAAGATCTAGAGGGTGAAATTTGAAACATCTTTGAGGACAACATGTATGAAAATATCTTGATTTGTAAAATTTGAAAGTTCGCAATTCCGGTGGTGGTAGTTGTTTTGTTTTGCATTTGCAATAACAAGATCCGAAGAATTCACATTAAGTACAAGCTAACCCATCCACCATCATTGGTCCTAAATCTGTACACTGTTGTTCACAACAGTAACGAGGTTTGTACTTGTATTTTTGCTCTTCCATGTTGACGCTGCGGAGTCCAGTGAAATAATAAGAGTGTATAGTGTTGAATAGCGAGTTTTATGTACTGTGAAAAGTGGTGGGGGTAATTTCAAGGTCATCCAAACGGAGTTTTAAAAAATTATACCTTACTAATGTAAGTAATGTTGATACTTAAGAAGTTTGTTTCTCTTTGTTTTCTTCAGACTTTTTATCTTTCTCAGCTTTAGCCATAGCAACTAGTTCTTCTATTGATAGCGGATGTACTTCAGGAAATTTCAAAATTAATTTAGCTTGGTATCCTTCTTTAGCTAATACATCTATATCTTTAGTCATTTGTTCAACAGTGTTGTAATCTTTTCCATAGATTTTTCCATCAAGTTTAATCATCATTCTGTACAACATTTTCTTAAATAGGTCTTGTCGTGGTGAGAGCTGAGAAGGAAATGATTATTTATTCAAGTATCACATCCTTTTTATTAACTCACATTCAACACGTGATTCTTTAGTTGTAGTTTTATTTGTCAAAAGTTATTCAAAATTGGTAATATTTTTGGAACTTGATGTTATGTTGACCAGTAGGCGATGAAGAAGTTGTAGGTTGTGTAGAAATAAATATTTCATCATCGCAATATTTTGTTTTAGTGAACATCCTTGTATTAGTAGCACTAACATCAACAGTTAAGTGATAACCACCGGTAAGTAAAACTCGCATTTCGTTGGTTAAATCTACGAGTTGTTCAAAAGTTGTAATGGTGTTGGTATCGTAAGATGCACACTTGACTTTGAGAGACATCTTTTAGTTTTTTATATTAAGCAATAGAGTGAGCGAGATGTGTACGGTACGAAAGGTAGTCGTAGACTGATGAACTTCACAAGTAGATTTCTGCTTTTATCATCACACAAAATTGGGACAAGGTCATTCCGTGGAATTTTTAAAAAAGCAACATATTGTAATGTACAAAGACATTACAATATGTTGATTTTTATTTTTTTGTTTTATATCATATTTATTGAGAAACAATTACAAACAAATATTTACAATGTTATATACAAACTAATCAATAGTAGGTGTTACATGAATTGTAAGTTCAGTAGAGTTGTTTCCACTTGGTCCGTGCGAAACCAAATAGAGTGCGCCGGGTTGAACTACACGAAGATCTTCATTTTGAAGAAGTTGTACAAAACGTGTAGGTAGGAAGATTTGAAACTTTGGTTCGTCACCAACTGTATATGGTGCCTCGCTCAATGTGCAATTAATAGCATCACCCACTGAAGTTTCCATTTTCTTGATCGTATGAATGATGTAATGTTTTTCTTCTTTTAGTTCAGAACATTTCTTCGTAGGTAGAATTGATGATTTAGAATGAGCGTTGAACTGATCGACCAAATTTTGAAGTAAGTTCTGCGATGCCATCTTGATGTTATTGTTAATTTTCTTGTTAATAGGAATGTCCGTCGGAGATGTTGTCTCTTCGGAGGTTCGAGTAATACTCATGCTGCGTCATGGTAGCGCTCTCACTTTTATAATCGACACTACCCCCACCACTTTGTTGAGGGAAACTATTCAAGCGGTAGGCATTCTTTAAAGCGCACTGCGACCTTCGATGTTTAAAACTTTTTGATGAAATACAAAGTTCGTTGAAGTAGCATTGGAAATCTTTATCAATTATTGCATTAATCACTTCGTTGCTTGTAAATGATTGTATCCAATTTGCTTTTTCCAACCCCCTTGTATAGATAATTTTAAACTCTTTGCAATAATGATTCATAATGTGCGGCATCATGTTATAATTAATGAAACCTTCATCCCATCTTAAGTTGTGAAAATGTTTGTTCAACCATTTGTTTGTAACTTTCGCTTTAGTTGTTAGTCTATTAAATGGTACTGGAGGTTTGAACAAATAATGATAAACTACTGATGTGTTCATGTCCAAGATTACTAATTCTTTAATAATAAAATTACCATCATTTCCTCGGAAAGCTTGAAAATCAATTATACCTCTTTTAACTTCCATTGTGTGTGGCGCATTAGAAAATGAAACCCGTTAGTAGTGTGTTTTGGTTACACCTAGACCGGAAGTGGGGCAGCTGCCCGAGCAGCTGCTGCAGTTGACTCGGGCAGCTGGCGCCAGCTGCTATGCCATATAGCTTCCGGTGGGGGTTAGAGGGTATATATGAGATGCTGTAGTTATATGTTATGCCATATAGGTTGGGGTGGAGCTGGCGATAGTGTTGGCGTTAGGGTGAAGTGAATTTGCGCATAAAGTGGGGTTGAACTAAAAATGCGCATAAATTAAAAGTCAGTTCAAAATTGAAATTCGTCGGTGTTAACGAAACTCTAACAGTTGAAGAAAAATTAAGAGTTAGTTCAAAATTGAAATTCAAACTTATAACTGGGATGTGGAAAATACGTCAAGGTCATCCAGAGTAAGTTTTTAAAAATTCCATCCAACTATCACCAGAAATAGTTTTAAGTTGAAGTAGTTGGTGATAGCGGGATAATTGATTCGTGCCATGGGAGAGGTGTTTATCGTATGAAAGTTGGCGATCGAATGAGAAACGCCGCCTAGGGAGAGGGCTTATAAAATGGCAACCTTCCCTTCACCACCCCTTCCCCCACTCCTTTAGACCAATAACCGGTCGCCGACTCTATGTGGTGAAACTGAACTAAACATGGCGGCCGCCATGGATAATTCTAACCTCAAACCTTAGTTTTGCATTGGTGAGCATGCGCCACCCCCACTCCTTTACCTTTCTTTTATATTTTTAAAACCGAACAGATGTCCGGGCAGCTGCCCCTACGGGCAGATGTTCGGGCAAGTGTTGGGGGCAGAGATGTTGAAATATTGGGGTGGAGATGGCGATAGCGTTGGTGGTCGGTTGAACTGAATTTGCGAACAAAGTAACTAGGGTTGAACTAAAAGTGCACATAAATTAAAAGTTAGTTGAAAACTGAAATTTGACGGTGTTAACAAAACTCTTAATAGTTGAACAAAATTAAAAGTTAGTTTAAAACTGAAATTCAAATTTATAAATGGGATCTGGAAAGTATGTCAAGGTCATCCAGAGTAAGTTTTAAAAAAGCCTACCCAACTACCACCAGAAATAGTTCTAAGTTGAACTAGTTGGTGATAGTAGGATAGGTTGAAGTAACTTTTGAATTTTATTAGTGAACATAGAATTAATGTGCAACAGCAGAGTTTAAACAAGTTGAACTTTTGTGATGAATTACAGAGTTGTAAATGCAAACACCGACGACGATGAGAAGGTAAATGCAGAGTCCCCAGATGATGTATTTGAAAAGCTTGAACAAATGTAACATTTCGAGTTGGTTTTCCTGTTCCATTTCCAATCGTTTAATTTCTAATTTCAATTTATCCTCTTCCATTCTAGTTACGAAGGGAACTTCATCCATCATATCCATCATGATTGTGTTAGTGTTTGAAATTTTAAAACAAGTGATGTTGATAGTTCAGAAGTCAAAGACGGAATGAGAAGTAAAAGGGAGAAATGTTAGTTAAATAAAGAAGTGGTGGGGGGAAAGGATGAATTACAAAGAAGTGGTGGGGGAAAGACGTTGCTCTTCATTATTACCATCAGTAGTGTCAGATGATGCAGGAGTTAGATTTAGTAAACTGTCTTCGTCTAAACTTTCAACCTTATCACAAATAGGACAATCGTATGTTATTTCCAAATTCATTTTGATGGTTGTAAAATTATCTACAAGTTCTTGTAAAATATTAAAAATGTCTTGTAACTCATCTTTAGAGTTTATTTCAAAACTAGAATTCATTCGGGCCAATGGAGAGTTGTTCATTGTTGGAGAGTCGGTGATGGAATGAGGATCGGCGCATAGGGAGGGGGCTTATATAATGGTGACCTTGAGCAGGCGTCTAGGGAGGGGGGCTGTCTAGGGAGGGGGCTTTTATATGGGGAACCTTGAGCTTATGATTGAATAAAATGTTTAGTTCTTCTTCTTCGTCTTTTAATTCAATTATTTGAACCGAAGTAGTTGTTTCATCTTCTTCACTTGATGAAGAAAACAATTCACCAGGATTTAAATATTGAACTACAATTCTGAACCATCTTATAGGATATTCGTCAATGATAGAAAGTAAGTTTTGAAACAATTCTTCCATCTCCTCCCTGTCAGTTATTATATGTTCAAACTTGATAAATTTGTTTTCCATGTTGTTAGTTAGAGTGTTGGAAGTGGAATGATTTAATATTATATAAAAATTAGAACTAGTGGTGGGGGAAATCTCAAGGTCATCCAAATGAAGTTTTAAAAAAGAGTGTAAAACTGAAATTACACATTTGATGGTTCTACAGGATCGGAATACCAATCTGATCTGTATTTACATCTTTTTATCATATGTGTACAAAAATCATCTTGATGAGACTTGGTGCGTTGACAATGAGCAAGATCTAGAGGGTGAAATTTGAAACATCTTTGAGGACAACATGTATGAAAATATCTTGATTTGTAAAATTTGAAAGTTCGCAATTCCGGTGGTGGTAGTTGTTTTGTTTTGCATTTGCAATAACAAGATCCGAAGAATTCACATTAAGTACAAGCTAACCCATCCACCATCATTGGTCCTAAATCTGTACACTGTTGTTCACAACAGTAACGAGGTTTGTACTTGTATTTTTGCTCTTCCATGTTGATGCTGCGGAGTCCAGTGAAAGAATAAGAGTGTATAGTGTTGAATAGCGAGTTTTATGTACTATGAAAAGTGGTGGGGGTAATTTCAAGGTCATCCAAACGGAGTTTTAAAAAATTATACCTTACTAATGTAAGGAATGTTGATACTTAAGAAGTTTGTTTCTCTTTGTTTTCTTCAGACTTTTTATCTTTCTCAGCTTTAGCCATAGCAACTAGTTCTTCTATTGATAGCGGATGTACTTCAGGAAATTTCAAAATTAATTTAGCTTGGTATCCTTCTTTAGCTAATACATCTATATCTTTAGTCATTTGTTCAACAGTGTTGTAATCTTTTCCATAGATTTTTCCATCAAGTTTAATCATCATTCTGTACAACATTTTCTTAAATAGGTCTTGTCGTGGTGAGAGCTGAGAAGCAAATGATTATTTATTCAAGTATCACATCCTTTTTATTAACTCACATTCAACACGTGATTCTTTAGTTGTAGTTTTGTTTGTCAAAAGTTATTCAACATTGGTAATAACTTTGGAACTTGATGTTATGTTGACCAGTAGGCGATGAAGAAGTTGTAGGTTGTGTAGAAATAAATATTTCATCATCGCAATATTTTGTTTTAGTGAACATCCTTGTATTAGTAGCACTAACATCAACAGTTAAGTGATAACCACCGGTAAGTAAAACTCGCATTTCGTTGGTTAAATCTTCGAGTTGTTCAAAAGTTGTAATGGTGTTGGTATCGTAAGATGCACACTTGACTTTGAGAGACATATTTAGTTTTTTATATTAAGCAATAGAGTGAGCGAGATGTGTACGGTACGAAAGGTAGTCGTAGACTGATGAACTTCACAAGTAGATTTCTGCTTTTATCATCACACAAAATTGGGTCAAGGTCATTCCGTGGAATTTTTAAAAAAGCAACATATTGTAATGTACAAAGACATTACAATATGTTGCTTTTTATTTTTTTGTTTTATATCATATTTATTGAGAAACAATTACAAACAAATATTTACAATGTTATGTACAAACTAATCAATAGTAGGTGTTACATGAATTGTAAGTTCAGTAGCGTTATTTCCACTTGGTCCGTGCGAAACCAAATAGAGTGCACCGGGTTGAACTACACGAAGATCTTCATTTTGAAGAAGTTGTACAAAACGTGTAGGTAGGAAGATTTGAAACTTCGGTTCGTCACCAACTGTATACGGTGCCTCGCTCAATGTGCAATTAATAGCATCACCTACTGAAGTTTCCATTTTCTTGATCGTATGAATGATGTAATGTTTTTCTTCTTTTAGTTCAGATTCGTAGGTAGAATTGATGATTTAGAATGAGCGTTGAACTGATCGACCAAATTTTGAAGTAAGTTCTGCGATGCCATCTTGATATTATTGTTAATTTTCTTGTAAATAAGAATGTCCGTTGGAGATGTTGTCTCTTCGGAGGATCGAGTAATACTCATGCTGTGTCATGGTAGCGCTCTCACTTTTATAATCGACACTACCCCCACCACTGACACTACCCCCACCAGTTTGTTGAAGGAAATTATTCAAGCGGTAGGCATTCTTTAAAGCGCACTGCGACCTTCGATGTTTAAAACTTTTTGATGAAATACAAAGTTCGTTGAAGTAGCATTGGAAATCTTTATCAATTATTGCATTAATCACTTCGTTGCTTGTAAATGATTGTATCCAATTTGCTTTTTCCAATCCCCTTGTGTAGATAATTTTAAACTCTTTGCAATAATGATTCATAATGTGCGGCATCATGTTATAATTAATGAAACCTTCATCCCATCTTAAGTTGTGAAAATGTTTGTTCAACCATTTGTTTGTAACTTTCGCTTTAGTTGTTAGTCTATTAAATGGTACTGGAGGTTTGAACAAATAATGATAAACTACTGATGTGTTCATGTCCAAGATTACTAATTCTTTAATAATAAAATTACCATCATTTCCTCGGAAAGCTTGAAATTCAATTATACCTCTTTTAACTTCCATTATATGTGGCGCATTAGAAAACGAAACCCGTTTATTCATGATGAAGTCTTACTAACAACTGACTTAAAAATTGAATGAGCCGATGTTTATAACAGACAGGATTGTTCTTCTTCTTTCACTTCTTGTGCCACTTCATCAATATTAAAATTGGTGTGATAGTTGTTTAATTGTCTCCACATTTCAACTTCTTGAGGTATTCTATTAAAGATTGAAGTATCCACGGGACCGTATAAAATTGGAACAAAAGGTTTTTTGTCCAATGTATCAATTAGATAGTCTTTAATTATTGCACTTGAAAATATTAGTTGTTTCAAATATCTGGTGACGGGACCGGTAGTACAACTTAAAGTGTAAAATTCTTCTTTAGTAAACTATAATTTAACATTGTGGGTAGTTAAATCTCTGAAGCGAACAATTTGTCCTCCACGATGTTTTACTATATCAACTTCAATATTTGATTCCAATAAACTTAATCTTGTTCTTCTTCCAAATGTGTTGTTACTTAAATAGCACTCCAAAAGATGTAAATGTTTCATGAGAGATTCCCAAGTAGTTTCACTGAAAGTAACCATTTTGTTTCCATGATTTAAAATAACAATTGGTGAATAATCCATTGATTTTAAAATTCCATCTGATATACTTTTTGTCATGCATGAAGAAATTGGGTAGATAATCCGAAGAAATACTTCTGTTAAAATATTGGTTGTAATGTTAACTTCAACCTTCTTCCTTTTTACTTCTTTTTCAGCTTCTTCTTCTTCTCTCTTCTTATGTTTGTTAAACTTTAGGAACTCGTCCATTTCTTGTTCAACTTGTTTTTCTATATCTGAACTATTATCATCCATTAGAGGTGTATTTTCTTCTCCGTTAGTAGAATTCATCTTGCGAATGATGTTTCCCATACGACGGTTGAAGATAGAATGAAGTTTCCACTAATTATTTTCTCGCTTTTATATTTTTCGTAAAATCCTTGAAATTTATACAATTACATAATTGTTTGTTTTCAACTTGTCTTTCACAAATGAAATTCTAACCTCAAAAATTGAAGCAGATAATTCTAACCTCAAAAATTTGCAGTCGTTGTACAATTCTTCTTAAAGTACATTCTTCACAATTCCGGTCAGCGGTGTGTAAGTAACTATTTTATCATGTAGAATTAGACAGTATGCCGAAGTTCCATCCGCTACTGGTTCTTCAAATTCCATTTCAATTTTTATATCCACACTTGATGATTTTACCGATTCATTTTGTTTTGAACAATCGATTACAATTATTGGAGCCTTGGAATAATACTGGTCAGGTGATAATAGTGGTGTATTAGTTTTTCCATAATATGACGATTGAAATCTTGCATACATATCGTATAAAATGGAAAAACGTTTTTTGCTGAACATGACATTCAAATTGTCATAGGGAAAGAATTGAGAGTTTAGGAAAACTTTACAATTCTTTATTTTACAGTGATCAAATTGACCAGCATTTGCAGTGATAACATCTTTTCGCTTAGTTTGAAAACCGAGTATTATGTACCTTGCTCGTTCCAAGTAAGTTGATGTCTTGACGGTCCATGTTTGTCGTTCTGTCTGAGGTAGTGTAGGGTATTCATGAAATTCCCAACTTCGGAATGGCATCACAATATCACGGTCAGATTTCAACTTTCTCAATAATAGGATTCTATGTTCATCAGCCAATCTTACATGAGGTACTCTCCAAACAACTTTATCCAACTGTAGTTGCCATTCCAGTTTATCTTCCGTAGTTGCAGGGTCTGCAAGTATCAAGTCCTTATTAGTTGAAGATCTGAGTAATACTAATTCTTGTTTGACATTTATTATTACCCGTTTGTAATCTTCAGCGAATCCCAAAAGCAATCGTAAAGGTACATGAAAATCAAAGTGACCGTTGGAAGCCGGTGTTATAGTGTCTTTATCGGGGGCAACCCATCCGGCGGTGACTATTGAATTCTTCTCATGCGGTGTTAATGATGTTAATCCTTTCAATGTCGTTGTTAAACCAACCTTTTTTGTTGAATCAACCGTCACCCCTGATATTTAATATCTTATTTCATCAAAAAGATATGCCATCGGGTTATTTATAAAAGGAACTGTTGAAGCAGTTTTTCCATCCAATTTTAATACCCGTCCTTCGATGTACAAGTAACTTTCACACGGTAAAGTGTAAATATCTTGTTGTTGAATGGGGATCCTTATTTCATCGTTATTGTTTAATTTTGATGAAGTGTAAGGGTTGTGCGTGTGATATTCCTTCTCCCATAGTGTTTCGTCGAACGTTGGTCCTTGAGATATATCCAGGATATCCATCGCTGTTAAGTTTCAATCCAATCTTCTGTAGAAAACGAATGTTTTCCGATGTTAACTCTTCCAATGTCGAGGAGCTACTGAGCTCCCGACTCTTCCGTTGCGGTTTAAATGATAATCCCATGTTGACTTTTATGTTGCTGCTCTGATGTGTATCCGTATAGTAATTGTTTCTCCTCTAAAGTCAACACTATGACCGTCTTGATCCAATATGTTCAGTAGGATGTCTGAAATGAAACTGGTGTTTAAGGGTAGGTATATCAAGTTTTGTGGCTTCTCAACAATTTTAAAACCGGGAGCCACTGTTGGATAAAATGTATGTAAAATATGTTGATTAACTCCATCTCTATAAGATCCGTGTATAATGTTGCACGTGACATCGATACTATTTACTTTCAATATTGTTACAGTTGAATCACCTGAATTAGTAGTTCCAGGAGTTAAGATTTTCTTTTTTGTATCTGTAAATCCAAGTAAACTGCCAATCGACTGTTCCAAGCTGACATCAATATAATATTTCGAAGTTATTTCTGCTTTTAAAGTATTATTGTTTCCTTTAACGGTGATATTGTCTTCTCCGAGTTGTTTCTGTAATATTTGGTTTATATCATCGATTTCATAAGCTCCAGTAGGAAATGTAATTATTTTCAATTCTGAGTATTTTCCTGCAGCATCCTTAGTTTCATAATAATGTAGTAAATTATTCTTCCCTTCCGTAACATTGGGAATTGAGTTGTAGGTAGTCAAATCAAGTAATGCCGCTTCCCATAATTGTTCCTTGGATAGACGCAATGCTGGGAACAGCGTACTTTTCAATGTGGATGAATTTCCACTCAATGACACTGTATACGATGACATCTTAAAGCTGACTGACACTTTTCGCTAGAAACTCCAAACATAAATGCCCACATATTTCAGTATTGTTAGGTTGTTCTCTTTTGTAATTGTAAAAAATGTTTTTGGAGTTTCGAAAATAATGTTGAAGTTCTTTTGGCGGTGGTAGATTGCCAAAACTGTCAAAGTAGTAAACGGTTTGTCCGAGCTTTTTATAGCATACCCAATGAGTGCCTGGACCATAGGTGGAATCCAAATTTACTATTCCAGTTTCATTTTTCCATATTTTAGTTGGTAATGCATCTTTCATAAAAACTCCTCGAAAGAATGGTATTTTCAAACATTTTACATAATCATTTAACTGATGATTTGTTAAGGCTTTATTTGGAATTATCAATTGACTCTTCTTATTTAGTACACACGGTATGGTCTTAGGTATAAACCTGCTCCGTTTTTTACCATTTGCCAAACAGAAGTCTTCTTTACATTTGCCTTATGAGTTCTACGACGTCCTTTTTTAATGTTTCCACCTCTTTTGGGAGCGCCTTTCTTTGCAGGTCTTCCCCTGCGACGTCTTCCACCACCTAACTTTGCTTTCGTCTTCATGGCTGTAGTTACTGCCCAAGCCGATGCTTTTTCTGCAATACTTGCGTCACTTGATTTTACTCTTTGCCAAGCTTTTTCCGCTAGAATTTTATCTGCTATTGATCTATTTGTTGAATCTTTATACTTTGAATATGCTATATCGTGTTCCTTGCAAGCTTGATCTAATTTATTAATTCCAGGATCTCCTCTTGCTAAACGCTTTGCCAACTTAGTTCCAGGTCCACAATATTGATAACCTCCGGGCAGATGTAATTCGTATGGTAAAGTGTCTATCGTTCGATTTACAACAGCACCAACTGGAATCCGTCTGAGCAGGGATAATGCAGCTGATGTTATACCACGTCCTCTCTTGCCGCTGTCTTGACGATGACTGAGAGATATGGTCTTCATTATGTTGTCTTATATAACTGGCGTGTTTACTCCACGAGATACTTTACACAAATGAATAACTTGTGCAAAATCTTTTATATTTAAAGACTTAGTTATTCAAATTAATTATATACTGATTTATAATTCTATTTTTAATCCAAGCTTCTCGTTCATCGGGTTGAATCATCACATGACTCGTTGTACTAGCTATATGATTGTGGGTATCAATAAGTAAATTACCCACTATTCTTATTAAACAATCTAAAGTTACAGCATCTTTCGGATGTTGAGGATCTTGTAACTGCATAATACGTTTATCATTACAAGTATATGCGGTTGAATCACTTTTTGATGTTGTTATGACTTGTCCAATAGTAGCAGCATCATTTGAATCTTCACCTGGTAAAATATTAATTATTTTCTTCATCTTTGCATCATATTTGGTCCCAAAGTGTTTATCCCAAGTTATTGTTTGTTTCAATGTAACACAATCATCTTCTTCATAACCAGGATAAATATGTTTTATTCTTCTATTACGACCATCGTATGTATCTAATCTACCACCACTTGCAATTAATGTTTGTACCATAAGAGGTACATCTGAATCTTTTATACCAAATCTTCCATTTGTTATTGTTTTATGTCCTGCATCCCATTCATCATTTTTTCCTTGCATTAAATCAAACTTTTTATTTCCATGTATAAATTTATCTCCCCGCTTTAACACGGCATCTTCATGTTTTACAAAATTTGATGTTTCCTTTTTTAATTCTTTAGATAATTGTTCCATAGTAACAGCATCTTTTGGTTGAGAACCAAACTTTACATTTGTCAATGTTTTACCATGACAATCGATTCCATTAACATCTTGTAAAATACAGTTGTCCTTGATGTATTTTAGGTTTACAGCATCACCGTCTTCCTTTGGGTATCCAATGTCATTTATAATAAATTTATAAAAAGAAAATCCATGTTCAGTTTTTTCCGGTATTATAGAATGTAAATATTCTTTATTAACTGAATCTTTATCATTTTTTAGATTTCCCACGTTGGTTATTCTATAATTTCCAGCATCATACGTTTGTCCATCTTTTAAGTTATTACCCCATTGCAATTTTAAAGTATTTAAAAGTTCAGATGATAAGTACTCTTTAGTAATTGCATCAGAACCTTCAGTTGGTTTACCAACATTAATTAATCTATGTGATTTAACATCGTAAGTATTCTTATGTAATTTCAATGATGTTGAAGTAGCTTCTTTTACTGTCTTCAAATTTGCTCCATCAGTATCTTCTTCTGGATCTTTAACTAGTTTTAAACGTTTATTACTTATGCTATAGTCACCTTCAGGTGTTTGCGGTAATCCACTTCTTTTTCTGTCTTCTCCAACTTACACTCCTAACGCGGAGTACCGTCCGAACTTGTCGACGCTCATGTTAGAACTGATACGTCTTACGCTTGCAACTCTTTTATATCCGCGGACAGTTATACAACTATACCACGATTCCTAAGTTCATCAACTAGAGCCACCCATTCATTATTCAAACCCGTATGACCGGCTTCCATGGCTTCATGCAATAGTCTCATTCGGTCAACCAATTTATTGATGTCGTTGTAGTAAATCACATTTGTATTGTATAGATTTTTCATCAATCCTTTACCAGATGTTGAAGTATCTCCTTTACTCTTTTTACCATGTTGTTCAAGAAGTGATAAATCCATAAGTGATAAAGATTTTCTTTTCAGTGGTTGTCTCACCGCTGGTGCAGTACGTAATGTTGGCAATTTTCGTGGAGGAAACAACTTTTTTATAATGATGTTATATTTTGTTGCACGTGAACGATTAATCATTGCATCCTTTAAGTAGTTTCTTTTATGAGCGTTAGTATTTTGGAGAATCTCCTTAAAAACACTTAAATCTTTGGATGAATATCTTAGTGGTATGTTTTTAAAAATTAATTCATATAATCCTTTTGTTCCTTTATATCTATGCTCACCAATAATGATGTAATCGTCTTGTGTTATTTCAAGCTTTGAATTGCCAATCTTCAATTCATTCCCATCAATTCTTGCTCCGTATACGTGTGATCTACTCAAATTCGGGTTTGATTTCATGTCATGTAGCATTTTCATTATATATTTTCTTCCAAGAGGTCCATGTTGTAATATATCGCTACTCAATTGAGTTAAATTTGGAATAGATTGTTCAGCTTCAGGTATTGGCTGTTCTTCTTCCTTTTCAACAATCGGTTCTTCTTCTTTTGTTTCTTCTTGCTCACTAGCACTTGTATATGAATCATCATCTTCTTCTTTTTTTAATGCTTGTACTTCTTGTTTAGAAACTGGTAGTAAAACATCTCCTTCATAACGAGGTTTACCAATAGTTTCTGATATCTGTTTTAAAGGTTCCGTAATAGGTTTAAATGTAGTCTCTAGAAATTCTTCTCTTTCACTTAAACCCATCCTCAATGCACGATTCTTCATCCTAATAGAATCACTGAGTGATTTTATTTCTTTCAATAGTTTTTCTTGATTCACCATGTTTACACTGTGAAGTTCAACTTGTAACTAGATGTAGCATCGGTAGTTCAACGCATAAATACAAATTTATCCAACCCAATACGATATCTACCATTTTTAATATCTTCTTCCTTCATAATAACGAGAAAGCTATATTTCTCATTCCATGCTTTGCCACACATCTCTTTAAATTTTTCAAATGACATATCCGCATTTACATGATCATTATATATATGCTTTAAATTTGTTTCATCTTGCTTGAAGATGATCAACATATTTGCATTGTCTCTTATGAGGTGTTTTGGAATTTTACTGTATGTTTGACCAATGTAAATGCTATCAATATTATGATGTCTTCCCATAGCAAAATAATTCCTTATTGTGTCATGATTTTCACAAGAAACATCGTCAAATATAAAAATAGAAAATGGTTTTGCTTCATTTGGTTGCATAATTGTTTCACTGGCATTAAACTTGTAAAAATTTACTTCAGGTACACTTGCAAGTACTTTATCCAATAATTGATATTTTGGTTGTTGCAATGATTTTGAAAAAATGTATATATTGTTAAAACGCAATCCTTTAGGATTAGTTATAAGGTTAAAAACAACATTAGTTTTTCCACAATTTGAAGGACCAGTTATTAGACATCTTATCGTATTTGGTAGTAATTCACCATGTTTTCCATGATTTAACTTATCATTGTCAACTGTCAATTCATCAATGTTATTGATATTAAATCGATCTTTTTGTTGTACAATCTCCATCTTGTATAAAGGTTAAACACACAATGAGCTATTAAACAACTATACTAAGTCTTTTTAAGGAATCCAAGAGTCTTCACTTTTATCAAACCCTAACCACCGGACTTTAACCATATCCTTTTTCCTTTGTAAAATCTTCTCGACAAGATATACATCACCGACTGTTGATTTCAACAATTCGTGTCCGTAAAATCCACCTTGAAGTAATTCACCCTTGTTATCCTTTAATAAATAGGTTTCAGGTATAGTTGGTTGCACTTTATAAATTGTAAATACTTCATTAGTCCAATTTGGTAGATATCTTTTACTAAATACACCTTTGTATTTGCTTATACGAACTTTATCGTTGACCTTGAACTTCTTTGGTTGCAATTTTTCCAATTTCGGTGTTGTATTATTTTTAATGCGTTGTAATACAATTTTGGCATTAGCACTATTTACCTGGATAGGTTTCATTCCAATGGTACGATGATATTTGTTGTTATACTCTTTTATAAGTTGTGGTAATATGTCATACCACACGTATGATCCTCGTTTTGAAAATTGTTTATACATCGCACCTTTTAATGTTCTATTGAATCTTTCAATTATTGAAGCTTTAACTTCAGAATTTGTAGAATAATGATTTATTTGATATTTCTTCATCAAAGCTCCAAAGTCTTTATTAAAATATTCTTTTCCATCATCGGTCTGTAGATGTTTAATTTTAAATTTATTTCTTTGTATTGTGGTTTCCATAGCTTTTGTAACACTTTTACCAGTCTTATCCTTCAATGGTAAAGCGTCAGCTATTTTAGTAAAACAGTCTATAATTGTTAAAATATATTTAAATCCTTTGTTTAATTTACTGTGCGGTATCATTTCAATGAGATCAGCTTGATAAAGATCATTCATTCCTTTAATGATTGTACTTCTTCTTGGAAATCTTCTTCTTGCTGGTTTATGTAGTTCATTTACAATCTTGTCCTTCACACTTTCCATCTTGAGATGTTGCTTGTACACCGCATGTAAAAATACTGATCCATAGAATAGTTTATTCTCATCTATATAGTTTGAATATAGGTCAAGGCCATTTCATATTAGTGTAAAAAAGAGGGAACATGGCATTGGGCTTGCCATGTCCCCTCTTCTTTACGGAAAGGAAAAAGGAAAAAGGTAGAGGACGAAGAATAGGTTTACTGGTCGATAGGGTTTAGAAAGTAGTGGCCGAATGGTAAAGTATTAATTTTATCTTCTAAAATATGGCGCTTGTCATCTTTGTAGCTTAATGCCCACTTTGTTTGTTTGACACTAAAAAGTTGATGATTATAACTTCTAATAGTGTTAAACGTTGCAGTTGTTTCAACATTTTCAAACAAACATCTTTTATAATGTTCAAACTGTACGTTCTTCTTAAGAAAAGAAGTTTTTATTCCTTTGGCCTTCTTCGTGACTTGATGTTCGTTCCTCTCATTTATGTACAGTTGAAACGAATACAGTTTGGACATTAATGCTACAATTTCCATCATTGGCACACCATTTGTTTCATCTTTAAATTTTCCCAATACTTTCTTGTTTCTGTCATAGTCGTAATTTGGATGATCCTTAGGATAATCGGAAAAGTCGAAATCATCTTTATATATAAAGGTGCGTAGATCTTCATACATGTCATTTGTTTTAATCCAGTAAATTAGTGCATCCGTATCCATATATGCAATACCAATGTTCTCTCTTCCATAATAGTTAACCATCTTCTTATAATGAAACTCGTACATATGTGTTTTTGAAATATCCAAGATTGACATTCCAAGATACAAAGGACGATCCATTTCAACTGACTTCTTGTTCATAAAAATAACAACTAGATTTTCATTAATAATTACAGATGAACCAAAGTTTGGTTGTTGCACCAATTTCTGTAATTTTACTGGATCAGTTACCAATTTGATATCCTTATGTTTCCTTTTGTTTTCCAAAGTCTTGCCAAATATTGCGTTGTTCATTAGTTTAAAAAAATCTTTTTGAAAACTTGATGTAGCGGCAGCTCTTCTTCTTGTGTTGTTGTCGATGTACGATTTTAACCAGCAAGATTGAGAAAATTGTAGTACTCGATTAATTTTTGTAATTCTCAATCCTAAGTCTAAAGCCTGTTGTATCATCCAGTAGTGTCCGACATACCGAGATTTGTTGGTTAAAGTCATCAATAATTTTGGCCATCTTCCAGTAGGGGAAATTTCAGTCTTTGGAAGAAGTGGTAAATCATAATGATGATCGTGAAGATGTTCAGGATATTCAAAATCGACGTCAAAAATGTAACCAGTTTCACCATGCTTCGGTATATCCATTATGTTTCCAATTGATTCTGGGTCTATCCATTTGAAATTATCATATGGAAGGGGATTCGACATTGCCCATCCGTATAAGTTATTTGCATCGAAATAACCCAGGAATGTTGTTGGTTTTGATGCATCATAATCGGGCAGATACTTGTTATTCGCCTTAACATGTCTGGTTAAACTTTGCGTCAATCCCCCTCGAACTCCTGATTCTAACATTAAAACCATATCTATATCAGTAAGAAGTTGTAATTTACAATTTGTTTCTTTCAACATGGCTTGCCATGCTAGTCCAGGTGAAGTGTATGAATGAAGAGGGTCCAATCCATATGCTGCCAAACACGTATTTCTAAATTCTTCCATTATATCACATAGTAAAGTTACATCTAATTTAACATAAAAATCTGAATATTCTCCCAATGTTCTAAATCCTAATTCGTTCCATACTCTACATGCATGATCATAGTCCTCTTGAGATATATCCATGTCGTAAAGTTTACTTTTGAATTCTTCTTTTGCTGGAAGTGATGTTTCATTAAATTTTTCTAAACTGTCTATGTAATCATATGGGAAAACACCTTTCCGAAGTACCAGATCCAGTTTGTCGCTATTTACAATCTTCTTTGTTTCAACAAAATCTTGTTTCCTTAAATTTTCAGAAAGTTTGGACAAACTCGACGGCATAAATCTGTAGGAGTCTAAGAATCTTAATTTCACGTTTCCAACTTCTTTGGAAAAAACTGATGAACTTCTCTGAAGTTTCAGCTAATACATCAATTTTACCATCATCTCTTCCTAATTCGGGTATTATAAAATGAGCATCATACCCGCTGAGGTTATGCAGAACCACAGGAATAAATAGTGGTAAACGATAGCTCAAGTTGCATTTATTACAAGCAGCACCCCTATAATAACCTGTGAGGTGGTCATGATCTTTAACTTTATAATTCTCAATAGTAAAATCATTTTTGCACAAGAAACATCGAGTTGCATTTTCATGTTGAATTTCTTCTTCTTCGTCCATCGGTTTTATTGGTACAATATTTGTATATAATCTTTGCATATTTCCAGCTATTGAATATAAGTGATCAAGAAATATTTTTTCCGCATTTTCACCACGATATACTAAAGGTTCTGAAGTTAATCCATATCTGTTTAAATGTTCTTCTGATAATGTTGATTTGACCATTAAACAAAAACTGTTTGGTTTGTGCATTTGATACTTGACACTTTTTCGAGCTTCACAATTTTCATCTTCAACAGGAACAAGTGTTGATTCAAAGTCTGCATACACAACTAGAGGGATACGGTATTGATGATGAACCTTTTGAAATGTAACAAATGCTTTGCTTTCCGAAGGTAAATTAATCTTTGCTTCATAATTATTGTTACATAGTCTTTTGTGCTCTTGTAACCATTCTCTTCCTTGTCTTCCTTCTCGTTGAAAATTAAAACATCTCTTACAAATCAACTTTTTGTTTCTATTTTTTGAAAGTTGCTTGTTAACAAGAGAGTCAAATTTCTTTATGTACACATAGTGAGACACATCTCCTCGCGTAAGTAGTAGTAAATCCGTATGATCTGGTAGCTCTTCTTTCGCAATACGTAAAGGATACACTTTGTTTGAACTATCTAATGCAAAAACATTGATAGACGTACAGGGATTTTTCTTCTCAAATTTTGATATATCTTTCAGTGATACAGGATAAGTGATTCCTTGGAAATTGTATCTAAATCTTTGATTTTCATATTCTTGGTCAGGTCTATTCGCATGATGTGGTACAAATTTAGCTGTCATTGCATAACGAAAACATTCATTGTCTTCATTTTTAACATAAACACAAGATTTTGTATTTTCAATTATTTTTGGTAAAGGAATGTAACTAGATCCCATTAGTCCATATCCATGTTTATGAACTCTTATATCTAATACTTCAATACTTGTAAGACTCCATCCGGATCCTCTTCCTTCGTGTTCCTGAATTTTTGTTAATATTTCTTCTATACAGTTTTCTACTATTGAATCAATGTTTGAACTTTCCATAATGGTTCGGTTTTTTGTTATGAATCCTCTTGGTGATAATTCTTCTTGTACATTTATAAACATAGCTTCTAGTAGTAAACCAAATTTAAGAAAGTTCAATCTTTTCAATTCTTCTTTTAAAGTTTTACTTACGATTGGTTTTGCTTCTCTAATAATTTCTTCTAGCTTCAAGTTTTCATTTTGAATCTTATGATGCATTACTACTTTACCGGGTAATGCAAATACTTGTAGATTCGGTAAAGTAGTTGAAGATGTTGCAGTTATTTCATCTTGTTCATCTTGTTCTTCTTGTTGTTCTTGTTGTTCTTGTTGTTCTTGTTCTTGTTCTTGTTCTTGTTCTTGTTCTTGTTTTTCTTCTGGGTTGTTGTGAATTAGTTCTTTATGACAGTCTAATAGAATTTCATCATGAAACGATTCCGAACATTTATCGCAACAATACATGTTGAGATGTTTACTCTTCAAAATTTCACCAAGAAATGAAATGGGCTCTCATGTTCCTCCTTTTATAATGGTTCCCCCACCACTATTTCATCTTCTTCACTATCCAAGGAAATCAAACATTTTGAACAAAAATATTAACCTTCTACAAACTAATTGTTCATTCGTGTTCTTTATTCCCATTGGAGTTTTAGTATATACTTCTTTATATTCAAGCTTTAACGAACTTTCCCAAACCCAACTAATTCTAGTTACTTTTAGGTGGAAATGGCTAGAGCACAGACACTTGGTTAAACTAAATTTGTGCATAAATTAACTAGAGTTGAACTAAAAATTCGCATAAATTAAAAGTTAGTTCAAAACTAAAATTCGACAGTAGTAAAAAACTCTAACAGTTGAACAAAAATAAACGTTAGTTCAAAACTGAAATTTAACAGTGTTAACCAAATTCTAACAGTCGAACAAATAGGTCAAGGTAATCCAATTTAACGCGAGAACGAGGAATAGAGCACTAAGTGGCATGTTAGTCCATTACCACAAAGTGATCTATTCCTCGCTCTCTATTCTACATCTACTTTTTTGGGTTTACTTATTTATATTAAAATGTTCAAATTTTACTATGTAGAATGTCCATTCTTGCTCTTCAACTCTTCGATTGTTTTTAGCAATTGTAACAAATATTCGTTAGTTTTCACCAAAGTCTTTATTTTGCTACATCCAATTTCAATGGAAGGAATTATAAGTTGTAATTTTATAAGTTCAATCTTTTCTTTATTGCGAATTTCTCTCTTTATTATGTTGTTCCTTATTTTTGCTGAAGATTTAAACTCCATGTTGTTTCTGCTAAAGCCACAATAATAAAAGTCTCTTCAAACAACCTGCATTTATACACATTCCCCCACCATTTTATAATCCCCACTCCTTTCCCCCTTCTTTATAGGATTTGAAAGGGTGTAGGGTGGGGGAAGGGTAATTTTGTTATTACACTAGTTGTGCAAGAAAATAGCCGCCAGTGTCCACACCTTGTTCATAGCACTCCATCATAGATTGTGCCCACTGCAACATGCGGTCTCTGTCATTTGGTGTGACAAGGAAAGAATGACTATCACCATACAATATAAAAGAGTCAATTCGTACATAACATCCTGAGTCCAACCATTTATTAGCTTCAGCCATAAACTTTTCTATTGTATCAAATGGAAATTGTGGATCAATTGCTATGACTTTACGTTCTTCACTAAGTTCAACAGTATAATCATCATCGTCCTCATCATCTTCACTTTCACTGTTGTTACTTAAAGTGTCTTCAAATTGTTCAAAAACATCAGAAATTTTGGAAGAATTGAAATTTTCATTCAGATGAGGAGGCATTTTAAAGCAAGAAATATTGTAAACAGGAGAGACGAAACGACAAGAGCGGCGTGTAGAAGATAAATGAAGGAGTGACCAACGCTCGCTCTGCTTTTATAATAGTATGCAAATGAGGGGTAGGAGCTGACCGTGACCAGTCATCGACCCAAAGGAGTGGGGGGAAGTACTTTTTTTTACTACTCAGATGGAAGTAGGTTAGTAGGTCACAAGACTTAGAGTGTTAAAAAATAATGGGGGAGAAACACAACGCTATAACGCATTGTGTTTCTCCCCCATTATTTTTTAAGCAATAATTTGGAAAAAAAAACTATGTGAATTTACTTTCTACGCCCCCACTTTGTAATACCATCCACTTTGTGTCTGAGGAGATAGTCTCTAGAGTCTAACTCATAAACGGATTTCTCTTTGCGCAAGGATTCAATTACTTTAATATTATATTTTTCGCCGTTACAACTTGCCAAAATGTGTTCGTTGTCAATAACACTTTCAAATAAATAAACACAACCTCTCTTAAGCCTATTTCCTTTCACACCAATAATTTTGGATTGGTATTCAATAGTGGGGGTTTCTGTCAGTTGTGGTTCAGAAAGGTGTTTCACGACATGTACACGGCAAAAACTTTCGTTTTTAACACATTTCCTCCCACAAGCTGATCCTTTCTTAATTCCCCTAGTGAGCACTTCAGGGCAAGTAGTGGGACGTCTAAATGCCCTACGACGCTCTTCTTGTAATGATTGAAATTGCTCTGAAGGAGCAGGTTTAGGGGCAGGTTTAGGAGCTGGTTTAGGAGCTGGTTTAGAGGAATCAGTTTTGTGATAGGTATGATCTTCAGGTGTAGTAAGTGGTGGGGTAGGAGGCAATGGTGATAGTGGGATGATGGGTGTACTAAAGCGATGAACAATAGTTTCAATTGAAGGGGTATTAATACGGGGAACTGGCTTCTGCGGTGGTGGCATCATAGTTGATGGTGGTGCGGAGTCCTTTGAAGGCGAAGGTGAAGGTGGTGAAAAAATACTGCGAAGTCTAGAAGTGTTGGTTGGCGGAAGAATAGCTCCAGAAGTTGAAGGTAGAGATGCAAGTTGATTCTTGTAGCAATCAGGAAGGTTTTTAAGGCGAATAGTTTTCTTAGGTGCAGTCGTAGTAGAAATTGAAGTTGAAGTAGAAGTAGCAGAAGTAGTAGTTGGCAGAGACGACATGGTTAGAACTCCGAGTACACAGCGTGATGTCTGGAATCAGAATGAAACACTAGCCACAGTCGCCGCGTCTTTTATAACAATATGCAAATGAGAGGGGTAGCAGCTGGCCGAGACTGATTATTGACCTGGGAGGTGGGGGAAAAGGGGAAAGAGAAGGTATTTATTTCAAATAATTCGCATAACTTTTGACTAAAATAAGATAACCAAATTCTTCTTTTACCAAAATGTTTGTCTTACATAGACCTTTTCAATGATGTATCGCTTGTCCAAATCCGTCAATCCGTTATCAAGTCTTGGGGGGGCAAGGGGGGGGGGAATCGACTCCATTTTTTCGGGGGGGGGGGAGGGGGGGGATCGACTCCATTTTTTCGGGGGGGGGGGTCATTGACCTTTTAAAAAGTAGGTCAAGGTCACTCAAGACTTAAAAAAACCAAGGTGATGGGAACAGTAATACTGTTCCCACCACCCTGTTTGCCTAACAGGTTCCCACTCCCAACCCACTAGTTACGTTCTGCAAGGGAGGCCCTGGTCCGTCCGCATCAAAGCGTAACGTCCCTGTCCGCATCAAAGCGTAACGCTAAATAGGGAAACTGGAACAGCTAATGCAGAAACGCAACTCTAACCCCACCCAAACTAATCCCACCCATCATATTCCTAAACAAAATGCAAAAACCTAGTCCGCTTAAGTAGTGTGTTTTGGTCACTTTTAAAACCGGCCACGTGCCCACCGGGCCACGTGCCGCGGCAGCTGGCGCCAGCTGCCATGTCACATAGCTTCCGGTGGGGGTTAGAGGGTATATATGAGATGCTGTAGTTATATTTTATGCCATATAGGTTGGGGTGGAGATGGCGATAGTGTTGGCGTTAGGGTGAAGTGAATTTGCGCATAAAATTAAAATTAAAAGTTAGTTCAAAATTGAAATTCGTCGGTGTTAACGAAACTCTAACAGTTGAAGAAAAATTAAGAGTTAGTTGAAAATTGAAATTCAAACTTATAACTGAGATGTGGAAAATATGTCAAGGTCATCCAGAGTAAGTTTTAAAAAATTCTATCCAACTATCACCAGAAATAGTTTTAAGTTGAAGTAGTTGGTGATAGCGGGATAATTGATTCGTGCCATGGGAGAGGTGTTTATCGTTTGAAAGTTGGCGATCGAATGAGAAGCGCCGCCTAGGGAGAGGGCTTATAAAATGGCAACCTTCCCCCACCACCCCTTCCCCCACTCCTTTAGACCAATAACCGGTCGCCGACTCTATGTGGTGAAACTGAACTAGACATGGCGGCCGCCATGGATAATTCTAACCTCAAACCTTAGTTTTGCATTGGTGAGCATGAGCCACCCCCACTCCTTTACCTTTCTTTTATATTTTTAAAACCGAACAGATGTTCGGGCAGGTGTTGGGGGCAGAAATGTTAAAATATTGGGGTGGAGATGGCAATAGCGTTGGCGGTCGGTTGAACTGAATTTGCGAATAAAGTAACTAGGGTTGAACTAAAAGTATACATAAATTAAAAGTTAGTTGAAAACTGAAATTTGACGGTGTTAACAAAACTCTTAATAGTTGAACAAAACTAAAAGTTAGTTTAAAACTGAAATTCAAATTTATAAATAGGATCTGGAAAGTATGTCAAGGTCATCCAGAGTAAGTTTTAAAAAAGCCTACCCAACTACCACCAGAAATAGTTCTAAGTTGAACTAGTTGGTGATAGTAGGATAGGTTGAAGTAACTTTTGAATTTTATTAGTGAACATACAATTAATGTGCAACAGCAGAGTTTAAACAAGTTGAACTTTTGTGATGAATTACAGAGTTGTAAATGCAAACACCGACGACGATGAGAAGGTAAATGCAGAGTCCCCAGATGATGTATTTGAAAAGCTTGAACAAATGTAACATTTCAAGTTGGTTTTCCCGTTCCATTTCCAATCGTTTAATTTCCAATTTCAATTTATCCTCTTCCATTCTAGTTACGAAGGGAACTTCATCCATCATATCCATCATGATTGTGTTAGTGTTTGAAATTTTAGTGATGTTGATAGTTCAGAAGTCGAAGACGGAATAAGAAGTGAAAGGGAGAAATGTTAGTTAAATAAAGAAGTGGTGGGGGGAAGGATGAATTACAAAGAAGTGGTGGGGGAAAGACGTTGCTCTTCATTATTACCATCAGTAGTGTCAGATGGTGCAGGAGTTAGATTTAGTAAACTGTCTTCGTCTAAACTTTCAACCTTATCACAAATAGGACAATCGTATGTTATTTCCAAATTCATTTTGATGGTTGTAAAATTATCTACAAGTTCTTGTAAAATATTAAAAATGTCTTGTAACTCTTCTTTAGAGTTTATTTCAAAACTAGAATTCATTCGGGCCAATGGAGAGTTGTTCATTGTTGGAGAGTCGGTGATGGAATGAGGATCGGCGCATAGGGAGGGGGCTTATATAATGGTGACCTTGAGCAGGCGTCTAGGGAGGGGGGCTGTCTAGGGAGGGGGCTTTTATATGGGGAACCTTGAGCTTATGATTAAATAAAATGTTTAGTTCTTCTTCTTCGTCTTTTAATTCAATTATTTGAACCGAAGTAGTTGTTTCATCCTCTTCACTCGATGAAGAAAACAATTCACCAGGATTTAAATATTGAACTACAATTCTGAACCATCTTATAGGATATTCGTCAATGATAGAAAGTAAGTTTTGAAACAATTCTTCCATCTCTTCCCTGTCAGTTATTATATGTTCAAACTTGATAAATTTGTTTTCCATGTTGTTAGTTAGAGTGTTGGAGGTGGAATGATTTAATATTATATAAAAATTAGAACTAGTGGTGGGGGGAAATCTCAAGGTCACCCAAATGAAGTTTTAAAAAAGAGTGTAAAACTGAAATTACACATTTGATGGTTCTACAGGATCGGAATACCAATCTGATCTGTATTTACATCTTTTTATCATATGTGTACAAAAATCATCTTGATGAGAATTGGTGCGTTGACAATGAGCAAGATCTAGAGGGTGAAATTTGAAACATCTTTGAGGACAACATGTATGAAAATATCTTGATTTGTAAAATTTGAAAGTTCGCAATTCCGGTGGTGGTAGTTGTTTTGTTTTGCATTTGCAATAACAAGATCCGAAGAATTCACATTTAGTACAAGCTAACCCATCCACCATCATTGGTCCTAAATCTGTACACTGTTGTTCACAACAGTAACGAGGTTTGTACTTGTATTTTTGCTCTTCCATGTTGACGCTGCGGAGTCCAGTGAAAGAATAAGAGTGTATAGTGTTGAATAGTGAGTTTTATGTACTGTGAAAAGTGGTGGGGGTAATTTCAAGGTCTTCCAAATGGAGTTTTAAAAAATTATATCTTACAAGTGTAAGGATTATTAAAATTTAGGAAGTTTGTTTCTCTTTGTTTTCTTCAGACTTTTTCTCTCTCTCCGCCTTAGCCATAGCAACAAGTTCTTCTGTTGATAATGGATGTACTTCAGGAAATTTTAAAATTAATTTAGCTTGATATCCTTCTTTAGTTAATACATCTAAATCTTGGGTCATTTGTTCAATGGTGTTGTAGTCTTTTCCATAGATTTTTCCATCAAGTTGAATCATCATTCTGTACAACATTTTCTTAAATAGGTCTTGTCGTGGTGAGAGCTGAGAAGCAAATGATTATTTATACAAGTATCACATCCTTTTTATTAACTCACATTGATCATGTGATTCTTTAGTTGTAGTTTTGTGTGTCAAAAGTTATTCAACATTGGTAATACTTTTGGAACTTGATGTTATGTTGACCAGTTGGCGATGAAGAAGTTGTAGGTTGTGTAGAAATAAATATTTCATCATCGCAATATTTTGTTTTAGTGAACATCCTTGTATTAGTAGCACTAACATCAACAGTTAAGTGATAACCACCGGTAAGTAAAACTCGCATTTCGTTGGTTAAATCTTCGAGTTGTTCAAAAGTTGTAATGGTGTTGGTATCATAAGATGCACATTTGACTTTGAGAGACATCTTTTAGTTTTTATATTAAGCGATAGAGTGAGCGAGATGTGTACGGTACAAAAGGTAGTCGTAGACTGATGAATTTTACAAGTAGATTTTCGCTTTTATAATCACACACAAGTGGGTCAAGGTCATCCCGTGGAATTTTTAAAAAAAGCAACATATTGTAATGTACAAAGACATCACAATATGTTGCTTCTTTTAATTTTTTTGTTTTTTTCTTTATATCATATTTATTGAAAAACAATTACAAACAAATAGTTACAATGTTATGTACAAACTAATCAGTAGTAGGTGTTACATGAATTGTAAGTTCAGTAGAGTTGTTTCCACTGGGTCCATGTGATACCAAATAGAGTGCGCCGGGTTGAATTATACGAAGATCTTCATTTTGAAGTAGTTGTACGAAGCGCTTTGGTAAGAAGATCTGAAATTTTGCTTCATCACCAATTGTATAAGGTGCCTCGCTCAAAGTGCAATTTATAGCATCACCTACTGAAGTTTCCATTTTCTTAATAGTATGAATGATGTAGTGTTTTTCTTCTTTTAGTTCAGAACATTTCTTCGTAGGTAGAATTGATGATTTAGAATGAGCGTTGAACTGATCAACTAAACTTTGAAGTAAGTTCTGTGATGCCATATTGATGTTGTTGTTAATCTTCTTGTTAATAAGAATGTCCGTCGGAGATGTTGTCTCTTCGGAGGTTTGAGTAATACTCATGCTGTGTCATGGTAGCGCTCTCACTTTTATAATCGACACTACCCCCACCACTGACACTACCCCCACCAGTTTGTTGAAGGAAATTATTCAAGCGGTAGGCATTCTTTAAAGCGCACTGCGACCTTCGATGTTTAAAACTTTTTGATGAAATACAAAGTTCGTTGAAGTAGCATTGGAAATCTTTATCAATTATTGCATTAATCACTTCGTTGCTTGTAAATGATTGTATCCAATTTGCTTTTTCCAATCCCCTTGTGTAGATAATTTTAAACTCTTTGCAATAATGATTCATAATGTGCGGCATCATGTTATAATTAATGAAACCTTCATCCCATCTTAAGTTGTGAAAATGTTTGTTCAACCATTTGTTTGTAACTTTCGCTTTAGTTGTTAGTCTATTAAATGGTACTGGAGGTTTGAACAAATAATGATAAACTACTGATGTGTTCATGTCCAAGATTACTAATTCTTTAATAATAAAATTACCATCATTTCCTCGGAAAGCTTGAAATTCAATTATACCTCTTTTAACTTCCATTATATGTGGCGCATTAGAAAACGAAACCCGTTTATTCATGATGAAGTCTTACTAACAACTGACTTAAAAATTGAATGAGCCGATGTTTATAACAGACAGGATTGTTCTTCTTCTTTCACTTCTTGTGCCACTTCATCAATATTAAAATTGGTGTGATAGTTGTTTAATTGTCTCCACATTTCAACTTCTTGAGGTATTCTATTAAAGATTGAAGTATCCACGGGACCGTATAAAATTGGAACAAAAGGTTTTTTGTCCAATGTATCAATTAGATAGTCTTTAATTATTGCACTTGAAAATATTAGTTGTTTCAAATATCTGGTGACGGGACCGGTAGTACAACTTAAAGTATAAAATTCTTCTTTAGTGAAATATAATTTAACATTATGTGTAGTTAAATCTCTGAAGCGAACAATTTGTCCTCCACGATGTTTTACTATATCAACTTCAATATTTGATTCCAATAAACTTAATCTTGTTCTTCTTCCAAATGTGTTGTTACTTAAATAGCACTCCAAAAGATGTAAATGTTTCATGAGAGATTCCCAAGTAATTTCACTGAAAGTAACCATTTTGTTTCCATGATTTAAAATAACAATTGGTGAATAATCCATTGATTTTAAAATTCCAACTGATATACTTTTTGTCATGCATGAAGAAATTGGGTAGATAATCCGAAGAAATACTTCTGTTAAAATATTGGTTGTAATGTTAACTTCAACCTTCTTCCTTTTTACTTCTTTTTCAGCTTTTTCTTCTTCTCTCTTCTTATGTTTGTTGAATTTTAGGAACTCGTCCATTTCTCGTTCAACTTGTTTTTCTATATCTGAACTATTATCATCCATTAGAGGTGTATTTTCTTCTCCGTTAGTAGAATTCATCTTGCGAATGATGTTTCCCATACGACGGTTGAAGATAGAATGAAGTTTCTACTAATTATTTTCTCGCTTTTATATTTTTCGTAAATCCTTGAAATTTATACAATTACATAATTGTTTGTTTTGAACTTGTCTTTCACAAATGAAATTCTAACCTCAAAAATTAAAGCAGATAATTCTAACCTCAAAAATTTGCAGTTGTTGTACAATTCTTCTTAAAGTACATTCTTCACAATTCCGGTCAGCGGTGTGTAAGTAACTATTTTATCATGTAGAATTAGACAGTATGCCGAAGTTCCATCCGCTACTGGTTCTTCAAATTCCATTTCAATTTTTATATCCACACTTGATGATTTTACCGATTCATTTTGTTTTGAACAATCGATTACAATTATTGGAGCCTTGGAATAATACTGGTCAGGTGATAATAGTGGTGTATTAGTCTTTCCATAATATGACGATTGAAATCTTGCATACATATCGTATAAAATAGAAAAACGTTTTTTGCTGAACATGACATTCAAATTGTCATAGGGAAAGAATTGAGAGTTTAGGAAAACTTTACAATTCTTTATTTTACAGTGATCAAATTGACCAGCATTTGCAGTGATAACATCTTTTCGCTTAGTTTGAAAACCGAGTATTATGTACCTTGCTCGTTCCAAGTAAGTTGATGTCTTGACGGTCCATGTTTGTCGTTCTGTCTGAGGTAGTGTAGGGTATTCATGAAATTCCCAACTTCGGAATGGCATCACAATATCACGGTCAGATTTCAACTTTCTCAATAATAGGATTCTATGTTCATCAGCCAATCTTACATGAGGTACTCTCCAAACAACTTTATCCAACTGTAGTTGCCATTCCAGTTTATCTTCCGTAGTTGCAGGGTCTGCAAGTATCAAGTCCTTATTAGTTGAAGATCTGAGTAATACTAATTCTTGTTTGACATTTATTATTACCCGTTTGTAATCTTCAGCGAATCCCAAAAGCAATCGTAAAGGTACATGAAAATCAAAGTGACCGTTGGAAGCTGGTGTTATAGTGTCTTTATCGGGGGCAACCCATCCGGCGGTGACTATTGAATTCTTCTCATGCGGTGTTAATGATGTTAATCCTTTCAATGTCGTTGTTAAACCAACCTTTTTTGTTGAATCAACCGTCACCCCTGATATTTCATATCTTATTTCATCAAAAAGATATGCCATCGGGTTATTTATAAAAGGAACTGTTGAAGCAGTTTTTCCATCCAATTTTAATACCCGTCCTTCGATGTACAAGTAACTTTCACACGGTAAAGTGTAAATATCTTGTTGTTGAATGGGGATCCTTATTTCATCGTTATTGTTTAATTTTGATGAAGTGTAAGGGTTGTGCGTGTGATATTCCTTCTCCCATAGTGTTTCGTCGAACGTTGGTCCTTGAGATATATCCAGGATATCCATCGCTGTTAAGTTTCAATCCAATCTTCTGTAGAAAACGAATGTTGTCCGATGTTAACTCTTCCAATGTTGAGGAGCTACTGAGCTCCCGACTCTTCCGTTGCGGTTTAAATGATAATCCCATGTTGACTTTTATGTTGCTGCTCTGATGTGTATCCGTATAGTAATTGTTTCTCCTCTAAAGTCAACACTATGACCGTCTTGATCCAATATGTTCAGTACGATGTCTGAAATGAAACTGGTGTTTAACGGTAGGTATATCAAGTTTTGTGGCTTCTCAACAATTTTAAAACCGGGAGCCACTGTTGGATAAAATGTATGTAAAATATGTTGATTAACTCCATCTCTATACGATCCGTGTATAATGTTGCACGTGACATCGATACTATTTACTTTCAATATTGTTACAGTTGAATCACCTGAATGAGTAGTTCCAGGAGTTAAGATTTTCTTTTTTGTATCTGTAAATCCAAGTAAACTGCCAATCGACTGTTCCAAGCTGACATCAATATAATATTTTGAAGTTATTTCTGCTTTTAAAGTATTATTGTTTCCTTTAACGGTAATATTGTCTTCTCCGAGTTGTTTCTGTAATAATTGGTTTATATCATCAATTTCATAAGCTCCAGTAGGAAATGTAATTATTTTTAATTCTGAGTATTTTCCTGTAGCATCCTTAGTTTCATAATAATGTAGTAAATTATTCTTCCCTTCCGTAACATTGGGAATTGAGTTGTAGGTAGTCAAATCAAGTAATGCCGCTTCCCATAATCGTTCCTTGGATAGACGCAATGCTGGGAACAGCGTACTTTTCAATGTGGATGAATTTCCACTCAATGACACTGTATACGATGACATCTTAAAGCTGACTGACACTTTTCGCTAGAAACTCCAAACATAAATGCCCACATATTTCAGTATTGTTAGGTTGTTCTTTTTTGTAATTGTAAAAAATGTTTTTTGAGTTTCGAAAATAATGTTGAAGTTCTTTTGGCGGTGGTAGATTGCCAAAACTGTCAAAGTAGTAAACGGTTTGTCCAAGCTTTTTATAGCATACCCAATGAGTACCTGGACCATAGGTGGAATCCAAATTTACTATTCCAGTTTCATTTTTCCATATTTTAGTTGGTAATGCATCTTTCATAAAAACTCCTCGAAAGAATGGTATTTTCAAACATTTCACATAATCATTTAACTGATGATTTGTTAAGGCTTTATTTGGAATTATCAATTGACTCTTCTTATTTAGTACACACGGTATGGTCTTAGGTATAAACCTGCTCCGTTTTTTACCATTTGCCAAACAGAAGTCTTCTTTACATTTGGCTTATGAGTTCTACGACGTCCTTTTTTAATGTTTCCACCTCTTTTGGGAGCGCCTTTCTTTGCAGGTCTTCCTCTGCGACGTTTTCCACCACCTAACTTTGCTTTCGTCTTCATGGCTGTAGTTACTACCCAAGCCGATGCTTTTTCTGCAATACTTGCGTCACTTGATTTTACTCTTTGCCAAGCTTTTTCCGCTAGAATTTTATCTGCTATTGATCTATTTGTTGAATCTTTATACTTTGAATATGCTATATCGTGTTCCTTGCAAGCTTGATCTAATTTATTAATTCCAGGATCTCCTCTTGCTAAACGCTTTGCCAATTTAGTTCCAGGTCCACAATATTGATAACCTCCGGGCAGATGTAATTCGTATGGTAAAGCGTCTATTGTTCGATTTACAACAGCACCAACTGGAATCCGTCTAAGCAGGGATAATGCAGCTGGTGTTATACCACGTCCTCTCTTGCCGCTGTCTTGACGATGACTGAGCGATACGGTCTTCATTATGTTGTCTTATATAACTGGCGTGTTTACTCCACGAGATACTTTACACAAATGAATAACTTGTGCAAAATCTTTTATATTTAAAGACTTAGTTATTCAAATTAATTATATATTGATTTATAATTCTATTTTTAATCCAAGCTTCCCGTTCATCGGGTTGAATTATCACATGACTCGTTGTACTAGCTATATGATTATGGGTATCAATAAGTAAATTGCCCACTATTCTTATTAAACAATCTAAATTTACAGCATCTTTTGGATGTTGAGGATCATGTAATTGCATAATACGTTTATCATTACATGTGTAAGCTGTTGAATCACTTTTTGATGTTTTTATGACTTGTCCAATAGTAGCAGCATCATTTGAATCTTCACCTGGTAAAATATTAATTATTTTCTTCATCTTTGCATCATATTTAGTCCCAAAGTGTTTATCCCAAGTAATTGTTTGTTTCATTGTAACACAATCATTTTCTTCGTAACCAGGATAAATATCTTTTATTCTTCTATTACGACCATTGTATGTACCTAATGTACCACCAGTAGCAATTAATGTTTGCACCATTAGAGGTACATCTGTATCTTTTATACCAAATCTTCCATTTGTTATTGTTTTACGTCCTGCATCCCATTTATCATTATTTCCTTGCATTAAATTAAACTTTTTATTTCCATGTATAAATTTATCTCCCTGCTTTAACACGGCATCTTCATGTTTTACAAAATTGGATGTTTCCTTTTTTAATTCTTTAGATAATTGTTCCATAGTAACAGCATCTTTTGGTTGAGAACCAAACTTTACATTTGTCAATGTTTTACCATGACAATCAATTCCATTAACATCTTGTAAAATACAGTTGTCCTTGATGTATTTTAGGTTTACAGCATCACCGTCTTCCTTTGGGTATCCAATGTCATTTATAATAAATTTATAAAAAGAAAATCCATGTTCAGTTTTTTCCGGTATTATAGAATGTAAATATTCTTTATTAACTGAATCTTTATTATTTTTGGGATTTCCCACGTTGGTTATTCTATAATTTCCAGCATCATACGTTTGTCCATCTTTTAAGTTATTACCCCATTGCAATTTTAAAGTATTTGAAAGTTCAGATAATAAGTACTCTTTAGTAATTGCATCAGAACTTTCAGTTGGTTTACCAACATTAATTATTCTATGTGATTTAACATCGTAAGTATTCTTATGTAATTTCAATGATGTTGAAGTAGCTTCTTTTACTGTCTTCAAATTTGCTCCATCAGTATCTTCTTCTGGATCTTTAACTAGTTTTAAACGTTTATTACTTATGCTATAGTCACCTTCAGGTGTTTGCGGTAATCCACTTCTTTTTCTGTCTTCTCCAACTTGTACTCCTAACGCGGAGTACCGTCCGAACTTGTCGACGCTCATGTTAGAACTGATACGTCTTATGCTTGCAACTCTTTTATATCCGCGGACAATTATACAACTATACCACGATTCCTAAGTTCATC